>JAKWBJ010000388.1:0-99544 GCA_023159175.1 Wohlfahrtia magnifica | reverse complement strand
TAATTAATAATAATAATAATAATAATAATAATAATAATAATAATAATAATAATAATAATAATAATAATAATAATAATAATAATTATAATAAAATTTCGGTTTTGCGAGGACCATACAACATTGTGTCACATTGTTGGTTCTTTTTTTGCAAATACATTGCGTTATATTGGCCACTTGCATTTATTAACCAATTGCGAATCGTCTCATTAACGTTATTTTCGGTAAGGAAATTTTGATTCTTTGACTTATTTATTATTATATTTGTTTCACCATCGACTAACTGCTACATTTAGCCCCCCTTTTTTCTTTTGACTTGGTAATGGAATATAGTGTCAATATTTGGCCCCTATTATTATCCCCCTTTACTATATTCTAATATCAAGTGCCTATCATTTGGCCCCTATTCAATAATAAAAATCGGCAAATAGCAGATCTTAGTCAGCAAATCTTATCATATTATTGGTCCAATTTGAGTAAGGAATTCTTCAACGTAGTGGACTTATTTGCCCCTCTTATAAAGAGTATTTACTCCTTCCTTTTTTCGCAATCTTGTACTTGGAATGACAAAATGCTCTCTAGTTCTCGTCAGTCTAATGCCAGAGAGCATTTTAGGTTTGACTCCGACCATTTACTCGCATTATGCGATAAAGTTCGGTCGATTTGATAGGAGGATCAGACAGAATCAATGTTAGAAGTAAAACTCAAGGATTTGGACTACAGATGGGGAAGACTGGACGTTCTTACGAAGCCGTCATGACTTCGGAAGATGAGTCAATAACACCCGAGTTAAGGCAGGCCATCAAAGATAGATACGATGTATGCCTTGAAGCATTCTATCAGGTTCAGTCTCGACTAATGGATTTATTAAAGATTAACAGAATAGACCGACCGGAGATTTCAATCAACCTTCCAACAATTTCCCCCACAACAACCCAATCAGAGCTCGAACGTTTATGATTCGAGCAGTTATATAAAGCTCCCCCCTGCGATACTGATTTTAGTGTCAGTTATGGACCGACGAAAACTTTGAAATAGCATGGAATGAACCCATATTTCACAAAAGAATTAACCCCTCTTCCCCCAATTTGACAGAACGTTAACACATATATTTCTATTAGCCCCGTTCGAATTGTTTACAATTTAATTACGGTACTTCAGTTCGAAATTTGTTTTTAGCACATGTCTTTATTTTATTCCAAAATAACTACTCTTTTTTCTTTATTTTATTCCAAAATAACTACTCTTTTTTCTAGATATAGATATCTAGTGCTATTGTTTAGCCCCATACATATATTTCTTTATAATTCACTTTTAACTAGATAGAAATATCTAATGCCATTATTTGGTCCCTTTAACTCAGAGAAAGGTAAAGATTGACGTGCGTTAAATTTTGGAACCCCAATCCACTTAATATAAGTGAAAACTCTATTAAAATCTAACCCAACCGTACACTTTTAAATAACCCCTCTAAATTTTACTTAACTCTAAATCACCGACTTACCCCTGTCGATCAACCCATATCGACTTAACTCGATCGAATGAACCCCGATTGTACTAAACTTGATTCCATCCGTCAACGTTACTTAACTCCACACATGAGCTTGTTGATTCATTTGACTCTCCCGATTTTGCTCTCTACATTTAACCCTTTTTGTCGACCCTGATAAACTCAACCTAATATTATAGCTTCACTTCATTATATTCGTGAATCCTAGGCATAGGCATTTCCAATTTCAAGCGGATCAACTAATTTCAATTTGCGGAAGAGATTCATCAAAACCGTCGGAGCATCAGACGGATCAAGTTGGAAATTTTAGACAAGAGATGGAACAAACTGGAAGAATCATATAGAGAAGTAACGAGTATCATGACGATTTTATCACATCAGATCAAAAACTGTAAGTCAAGAACACATATGGAGTTTGTTCTAACTCATATTACTGCTGTCATGCTTAGATGGCGGATGTACTGAGAAAATTAGGATTGGAGAACTCGGTCATTCCAAGACCCCAATCTACATCCGCACACAGAAGATTGGTCAACCACGTCAGACAAAGAATACGATCGATAACTCAGTATTCCGATCGTATCCGAAATGACACCTGCAATTTTGACCCTTAAAACTGAAGAAAAAGTAGATACCTCATCTCTCAAGGAAACTTAGAACTCAAAAGAAATTAGAAATTCACTACGATGACAAAAACGTTTTCATATGGGATAGAAACTCTGATTAATGTCCCCACAGTGAAAAAAGAAATCTCCAGAGAGGCTATAGTTTTGGCGAAAAGCACTGAAAGTCTCCCCACGCTGTGTAAAAGCTCCTTGGAACTTGCAGAACTAGATTTACTCAGCCTAAGGCATGGAGAAGCCTCATAAAGAGATGGATGAAAAATCACGCACTCCCCACGCCTCTCTATCACCCATTTGAAACGTTAAAAATTCAGGCTTAGTTCCCTTATTGCATACAATTATAAAAGAAGATAATAACCTTAACGGATGCCTCTCAGCGAAACACGTTTCAAATACATTACAATCCTGCTCGGGACTTTCATCGGCAGCTTTTCAAGCAACGTTTCTTCGATTTGTTGGAAGGCGAAGTCTACCCTAAAGGCTAGTTACTGACAACGGGAAAAATTTCCCCGGCGCCAGCGGGATCCTTGAAGAGTTCTCCACGTTCGATCTGATATATCCCACAGGATATATCAGAATAATCATCACTGCAACCAGTGCATAAGAGAAAAGTCATCTCATGTGTCCCCTCTGTAGAACTAGACACAGTATGCGGTTGTGCCGTAGAATTTTGGCTCTGCCTGTGGCAAAAAGAGAGAAAGTGGTGGATCAATACAATTTATGTGTGAATTGCTTGGCACAAAGCCATAACTTGCGAGGATGTATCTCACTGGACACGTGCAGAAAGTGCGAAACATTTCACCACACTCTCCTCCACCCCAGCAATCACCAAGATAGAAAGGGGATAAGAACAGAAGAATTGCAGCAACGTCCTCAGCAACAGCCTGCTGGAACAACAACAACATCAAATAACAAACCATCAAATGCTGCCACGAAGCCAGACATTAAGTCAGTGGTTTAACGTGAGTACCTGCCCTAGGACGTTACCTCACGGTGCCAAAGCACGAGTGAATACAATGCGTCCACCAATGCCCCCACCTATGATTAAAATCACCAGTGAGTACCAATTTAAAGCCATGTTATTTGGACATGACCTCACACCTTGGTAAGGTGCCGGAGACTATCTAAACTCCTACCGATCTATGGGTCACGGCACCCGGTTAAAAATGTAACTCCACACCAAGCCAGCATAGCTCTCCCCGCGATTTGGATTTAAACCACAGCCACCACGTTGCTCCCACAAAGGGGGCCTCACCATAGTCAGGCAGAAACCGAAATTCCTGGGGCTCCCGACACCCGTGGCACCAGAATTAAGCCTCCGGTCAGGCCTCGTAGCATAAATGCTACTACCAGTTTAAGTCCCAAACAACTTCGGACTGGTGACCAAGATGGTAATAACAACAAACAAGAAACACTCAAACAACACAACAATAAACGGAGCCACCCTCACGGGAGAACTCAAAGTGACATCGTGCGCCACGGACACAATACACAACAACAAGAACACAACCAGTCAAAAGCAGACCAGTACAAACACACAACACCCAAAACTGCAGCCACAAATCAAGCCGCAAACAGCAAACAGCAGACAATCACAGCAAGCAGCATAACACATCAAAACCGTCAGCACCCCAGCGGGACGCCAAGCTAGAAAAAGGCCAGCCAGGAGACCGCTAAGATGGTGATGCAGGTTCAACCTCCGCTAAAAGTGCCGTCCTTCTACGCCTAAACACCTCAAGGACAAAAACGCCCAGCCTACCATAAGTACGATCGTCCAACAATACCCCACTGAAATCCCACACCCCCGCAGTATGAGTAATACCCATACTATCTAAATCCCTAACGTCATCATAGTCCGGGCACGAAGTCAGTACATGCCTCCAGTCCTCAATTCCCCTCCCACACCGACAGTCCGCTGATTCAGTCTGGCCAATTCGATGCAAAAATGCATTGAAAGAGCCATGTCCCGTCAGTATGAACCCCAGACTCAAGCCAAAGCCAAAGTCAGGGTGTTCCCGTACGAACGTAACGTACGGAATAAATCCATAAGTCACCCTTCCCTTGTCGCTGTTCGTCCATCTCGTCTGCCACCTATCTACGAGGCACCCCTGCAAAAGGGCCTTATACCTATCTCTCCCAATCTCGAGCTCCGAAGCAGAAAGCCAATCGTTCGTCCCCTCTTGACCCTGAAAGCAATGCTACGACGCACCACTTCCAAGTCAAGCGGAGGTACACCAACAAGGACCTGCAAAGCATCGGTAGAGACCGTCCGACACACCGGAACACATGCCAAGAGTGCAATTCTCTGACACGTGAGAATCTTACTCTGTCCAACAACAGACATGACCGTCTTATACCACACCGACGCGCCATACGCCGCACAAGCGACGAAGCCCATCGTATATGACACGGACGGCACGCCTGCTGAGTCCCCAATCACTCCTCAATATGCGCCTAACCTTTCCAACGATAGCTGGCAGCTTATGTCTGACATGGGTGAGATGAGCCTGAAAGCTCATACCCTCCCCAACAACTATTCCGAGGTACCTGACCTGAGTCACATAGCGAATGCTGTTGTCACCAATTCTAATGAGTGGAGGTCGCCCGGTTGACAATATGCCCTTAAGCACCGTTTTATCCACTGCGACGTCCACACCAACCCCTACACCCCACTCACAAGCAATGCGAATGGCCTGGGCACCCCTTCTCTCCAGCTCAGCACGAGACCGGCCTTCGATCAGGATGAGCAAGTCATCCGCATACGTACACAGTTTGAATGTCAGCCCGAGCTGCCTCAACAGAGTATCCATCATGAGATTCCAAATGAATGGACCACAGATGGACCCCTGCGGACAACCCCGAACAACCTCCATCCAAACCGTTTCAAAGGATCTAACAACACACGCTTTTCTATCCTCGAAATAGCTGCTCCAAATGCCCATCTCACGACAGCCAACCTCCGATAGCCTTCGTAAGACCTTGTCCCACGAAAGATAATCGAAAGCTCCCTTAAAATCAATGAAAAGCCCAAGCACATACTTCGCAGATGATTGTTCGACAGAACTCTTCACATGCATCCAAGCGTCTTCGACGCATTTGCCTTCCCTAAAACCAAACTGGTAACATGAAGGGCCCTCGCTGTAGCATTCCTTGAGTCTGTACACCATGACTCTTTCCAGCACTTTTCCAAATACTGGCAAGAGGCTGATGCCCCGATAAGAGCGAGGATTACTCCTCACTCTATCAGGCGACTTAAGGAGTACCACAACACGAGCACATTTCCATGCCTTCGGGAAGTAGCCCTCATTAATGCACCTACCGTACACCGCCTCCAGGTATTCAGGGATGGCCTTCCAGATGTTCTTACACATCTCTCCGGTCAACCCATCCAAACCTGGGGACTTCCTGCTTCTCACCCGACAAAAACAGTCATCTAATTCCGACCTCACCAAGTTTGGAGGGTCAGCAACCTCCACCGGTGGGGGAGGATAGTTGCCTGGCTCCGCCCTTGGAAAGAAGACCCCCAACAATGCGTCCGTGCAGTCCCTCCATGAAGACAACACGGTGTCGCCAACATGGAGGCATCCTATGTCCACCTGACTCTTTCTACCCCTGCAGATACGGTAAACCCTACCCCAGGGGTCATCCCTATTGTCCTGTACAAATCTCCTCCACTCGTCCTCCTTAACTGTAACAATCATGTCCTTGTACGTCTTAAGGCTGCCAAGATATTCTAAGCACTCCTCCTCGTATGAGGTTCGGATGTCCAGACCCAAGTCTGGAGATCTTACTGAACCACATACGAGAGGAGGCGTTCGCATCTAGGCCGAGGATAACAGGAATACTACTCGCCGCGAGTAGTACCGTATCCATATACCCTAGATAGGGTTCCAATGAAACGCCAGGCCTACAGTAGATGCTAGCCAGAAACATCTCCCCAAACCACCCTTTTACCCTAACACACACCCCAAGCTGGCTATCAACTGATTTCGTACAGTCCACGTCGCTGTCCTTAACTATAATCGCGGCCTTTCCCACACCGTCAGTAAATACGCGAAACCCCCCGGAATCCCCCTAACATCACCATTCGCAAAGTACGACTCCTGGATCAGGGCAAAGCTAGCGTCCAGCTGACACATAGCTTGCCCCAGCTCGCACGTCACCGCCTTCGAGCGCTGCCACGAAGCCAGACAATGGGGCGATAGTGGAAGCTATTCGGTCGCTGGCCCAAGTGTTGTGCACAAATTAGTTTAATTGTTGACATACGTCAAGGCTGGCGCCAATGTCCAAAGTAGTTTGGACATTAATTCTCTATTTAGATTTGCAATTTGTTATCGTATTAAATTTATCAGCTATTTGGCGTTTTTTTTTATATAATAGCAAGATTGTTATTTGTTATAGTATTGGAAAAGAAACGTAATTTTGAAGCTGTGAATCTTCTTCCAACCTAATATTCAAATTAAAAGACGAGTACCGTTTGGCATGCCGAAAGGCGCTCTTATTTATTATATTTGCTGTTCTGCAAATATCACGACAATTTTCTTCTTACAACGTTGGGTTTGTAGAAGGAAATTGACATCTAATAACTACAAGTTATTACACCATCTTTTAAACATCTACTTCTTTCAGATCTTAGCGTATTATATTCAAAGCGTAAAATGATAAACTCAAACCGTTCTCTGATGCACATACATTAAATTATTTTGCTCACTGTATTTTATGTGAAGGTTGTGCTCTGATTGCTTATTCTTTATAAATATTCTGTATTTTTATTTCTTTCTATTAACCATTTCCGAACCTGAACCGATTAACCATTTCCCACATGGGTTCAATCTACAGTGTACAAAGTGAGGACACAAATGACAACTAATAAAGACGAAATCGGCTGTTTACAACATTACTACATCGAAATGTCATCAACAATAAAATAAAAACAAAAAATAAATTTGCAACCGAGTATCATAAAAAGAGATACATGGCTATATTATGTGTTAATGTTTGCTATTTCATATTCATACTGTGTTGTAAAATTTCCCAAATTTTTTTTGTATGGTTGTTCTTATTTTCGTTGTTGTTGGTGTGTACCAGTGTTGCCACGATTGGTAGAAAATGTTTTGTTTGGTAGGATGGTACGCTAAATAGAAAAATGGTTAGAAAAGTGTAAAATTACACTTAATTGGTTTGAACGGTGAAGTTTGTTCTCATTTTAATATTTTTACTGAAAACAAATGTTTCGGAAAAAATTTTTTATTATATATTATTTATTTATTCAATTTAGTCAATAAAAAATATGTATAATATGAAAAGAAGTACAAAATTGAAATTATAAAAATTTTACAAAAGATACAGCAGAAAAAAGTAAAAATTTATCAAGTATTAAGAAAAATAATAATCTTGTGCTTTATAATATTAATATTAATGAAAAATCGACAAATTCGGGTAAAAAATTATATTGACGACATAATCTCATAAATAGATGAGCAATAGCATAATTAGATCTACATATTTGAACATAAAGGCTTATAATGACGTGAATTTCGACAAGGGACATTAAATTTAACAGATTTTAAAAGATTCTCACAATAAATATTCCCATTCATAAGATTCATCAAAACTGATACATGTAACACGGTGCGACTACTTTTAAGAGTAGGCAGTTTAACTAAAGATAGTCTGCAAGTATAAGAAGGCAGTTCCAAATAGTTCCAACCCAGGTGACGCAAACAGAACAATAAAAATTGTTTCGGAACAGATTCAATGTGAGTGATACGAATATTATAAGGACCCCATACTACTGATCCGTATTCTAAAATAGGTGCTACAAGTGAAACACAGAGGTGTTTCGTAATGTAAGGATCAGAAAACCCCTTAGCCCACCGCTTTATAAACGCAAGAACACCTCTAGCTTTGTTCACAGCCAAATTAATATGATCAATAAAATTTAATTTACCGTCAAGCAAAGTGCAGAGATCAACAAATGAATCCACTAACTCTAATTGGTGACCACCAAGTAAATAATTTACAGCAATTACATTACTCCTAGAAAAACGCATGCATTTAATTTTTTTTTTTTAAATTCAGCTCCAACATGTTGTGTTTACACCATAAAAAAAGTTATTTAGATCATTTTGAAGATAGACGTGATCAACAAAATTGTTAAAAGAATGAAATAATTTTACATCATCAGCAACAAGATGACTGCCCTGGGGAACACCTGAAGGAACACAAATGTATTTGGATGTACTATTGTTAACTCGTACTGTCTGCTTCCTTCCCGTCAAATAGGATTCAAGCCAGCTTAAGCTAATCTTAAAAATACCCAACGAATCAAACTTAGTCAGCAGAAGTCTATGATTAACTTTATCAAAAGCTTTACTAAAATCCGTATAAATAACATCAGTTTGTTTTTCTTGAATAAATGCAGCATTAATTAATGGAGTTAAGTGCAGAACATTAGTTGTTGTTGAGCAGCCTTTTTTGAAACCATGTTGATAAGATGAAATTATCGTTGAAGTGTTATGACAGAGAAAATCAGCAATTAATTTCTCAAACATTTTCGGAATAGCACTCAATTTAGCAATGCCTCTATAATTTGTTACGTCGGATTTATTACCAGACTTAAATATCGGAAAGATATATGAATCCTTCCGAAACTTAAGAAAATAGCCATATTTAACTGAAACATTAAACAATAAAATAGGCGGTGTAACGAATGATTCCGCACATCGATATAAAATGCATCGGAACCTCATCAGGACCGGGACT
Source organism: Wohlfahrtia magnifica (assembly GCA_023159175.1). NCBI lineage: Eukaryota > Metazoa > Arthropoda > Insecta > Diptera > Sarcophagidae > Wohlfahrtia > Wohlfahrtia magnifica. The sequence continues at coordinate 90,649 of JAKWBJ010000388.1, read as the reverse complement.
ATAGGATACCTTCAGCTTTCTTAGGTGTTCCAAAATGCCACTCATTCAAAGTAGGAAAGGATATTATTTGGCTCAATGTCAGCGGATAATGGTACTTATTTTCATCATTATAAGCAGCAACAGAATAAGTATTTGCAAAAAAATCGGAAAAACATATCACATATGGCATCAACATTACAGGATTCTTTATTATTAAATTTCATAACAGATGGAAATCCACTGGATTTTCTCTTCGAATTGACAAATGCATAGAATGACTTAGGGTCCCGTACGAACTTAGTTTTTATTTTATTTAAATAGTTTTTATATAAAGCATAGTTAAGTAGATTATAATCTGACCGACAAACGGAATACTTGCCATAATCAGTAATCGAGCCAGACCTTTTATATTTCTTATAATATTTATTCTTGAGCTTTTTTGTCGTGACAGTTGCTTTGAGTTCCATGGTGGACCCACTAAAGTATATAAGCATCATTTGGGAACACAAATTTTAAGAAATGAATGAATTGTATTGTAAAAATGGGTGATCAACCAATCGCTATCCGAATTGTTGCTTATGGGAATAGATAGAGTATCACACCAGCAAATACTACCCATTATAAATTATAATTAGAAAACAGAAGACTTTGCTTACAACGGAAATCTTCAATTTAAATTCAGATGGAGTAGAAAAACTAATTCCAATTGTGGGATGATATCGATCCTCAAGCAAAATAACGGGTTCAGTACGTATTAGAGCACAATCACTCGCATCATTAACGAAGATCAAATCCAGTATTTTCCCGAAATCATTACAAACAGTATTAATTTGGTATAGAAATAATCCCAAAACGTTATCCAGAAACTCATCATGGCAATTTCTATTCTTTACTGGAATTAAATACTGCACATCAGATGGTTGTCTCCATGATATTGAGGGTAGATTAAAATCTCCAACAACAAAGACAGAATCATTTTTTTCAGCAAGCAGGACAATAACAAAAATATTCATAGGCTAGAAACAAGGGTCCACAATTAGCAGGAACAGCAATTTTAAATAATGCTGTACTTCTAGGTTGTGTATATGTAGACTTTGAAACAAATATGTCGACACCAGTTCCCAATTTAGACTTTACATAAAATACGACGTACTCAACGGTAGTATCACAAGCCAATCGAGAAACAAAAACATTTTTTTTCGGGGGTATGACAATCAATTCTCTAGGAGACATCAAGTTATCAACATTTTTAACAAGCCAAGAAGTTGAAGGCACAAAATCAACAGAAGGGACATCAGAATTAATTGCAGTCGTGTTAGCACGTTTGGAAATTGACGGATCAAGAACTGGATAAGCAAAAGGAACAGTAAAATCAATAACAGTTGTGTTAACTGATATTGCCGCAGAAGTTATAGTATTATTGGTGTAATTAATAGCTTCAGTAAGTTCAGATGTTTTTTCTGATGTAACATTCACATTATTCGATTTATTTTCATTCCTAGCCGACTTATGGCGTTTTGGGGAATATTCAAGCGAACGTAAATTCTCAAGTTTCTTAAAGTCAGCAAATAAATTACCATATGCCGCTACTTCATTGGACAAAGCGGACATTATATTCTGTAAACTAAATGTATTTTTAGTGCTCTGGTACAAACAATAAAATTCACCATCAATATGATTACAATCAGGACAACACCAATTCTAGCCCTTAGAATTTTGCAGAGATTCAGCGACTAGTGTTCTGAGTCCACTACACTTAAAATGACAAAGACCACTGCACAGCCAACAACTTAACATCTTTTCGTCGTCATACTTAGTAATACAATTTTTGTTCTAACACTCTGATCCTTAAGCACTCATATTTAATATTCTCAGTTAATATTCACCAAAACAGAAATGTCTGTTGGGTAATAGTGGATTAAATTATAAATCACAAGATGGCTTCACCAATTAGCAAATACACCAACAACTTAATAAGGCGTTAGATGTTCAATGGGTTGTATTTGAATAGGAATTATAAGAACACTGTTGTATTTATGTTTACTTTATTATTGTTGTCGTTGCTTTAAAGTATTATTTATTTGTGTATATGTTCAGCTTAATTTTAATAAATAGAAAATGATATTACTGTGGGTCTGCCCAGACCCACATATATTTTGTATGAAAAATTGCAATACATTCGTATTTAAATCTTCGTTACTTGAATTTTTTATTTTTTTCCATAAAATGCGTAGAAAGCCATTAAAATTTCAAACTCAATTGACTAAATCAGGTATTCAGTAACAAAGTTTTACATTTACGCCCGGATAAACGCTAAGTAGTCACCACTTTTTAACCGTTATATTTTTTCTCCGAAGCAGTCTTTGAGTGTTTTGTTTTAGTTTTACGCGAACTTTCAAAGTGTTTATGAGAATTTATTTTTTCTACAAAAGTGGTAAAATTGGAAATTTTGGGAAAATGAATGATGAATTTGAATTTATTTTCAATACGCGACGGATTTTATACCAGAATTGCCGAGGCTTTGGTAAATGACTTGGAGCGTGAAAGAGCTAATGAGGAAGCCGGACAGCATGAATAAGGATTATTTGCCAAACGAAAATGACGCATCGGACGTTGAAAATGATTTGCTCATCGAACCAAATGTAGAAGACGACAGTGATGAAGAGGAGGAAAACTGTGGTTCTGAAATAGGTGATAAAAATAATAATTGTTTTATTGGAAAAGATGGTACTATATGGGAAAAAATCAGCCGAACAATGGTGTACGTACTCGTCAACATGTGATGCGTTTTCGAGCTGGACCTAAAGAGCAAATCTCTACTCCACTTGAAGTTTTCAAAAAATTTTTTACACCAAATATTACAGACATCATTATATTTCAGACAAATCGGTATGGAAGAGACACATTCAACAAATGGAATGCTGCAAACGTAAATAAGAAACCAAGACTTTGGAAGAATCCAACAGAAGATGAATTATACGCTTCCATTGGCATTCTTCTAGCAATGGGAGTTTCACATAACAACATGCAAAATCAACGGATTTTGTGGCGTACTGATAATTTACTCATATTTAGGGCCGCAATGTCTCTTCATCGATTTATATCCTTGACCAGATACATTCGGTTTGACGATGGAAGAACACGCTCATTTCGATTACTCGAAGAAAAAGCTGCACCTGTTCGTGATATATGGAATTTTCTCAACGAAAATCTTGCGAATAATTATAGCCCGCATGAAAATATAACTATTGACGAGCAATTGTTTCCATACCGAGGAAAAACTAAATTTACACGATATATACCAACAAAACCTGCAAAATATGGTATAAAAATTTGGTGGGCCTGTGATTCAAAAACAAAATATCCATTACAAAGAAAATTATACACAGGCCGAAATGCAGGTGAACAACGTGAAATAAATCAAGGCGAAAACGTTATGTTGGAGCTTGCAAAGCCATACGCTAAAAGTTGTCGCACAATTGTCGCTGACAATTTTTTTACATCTTTAGAAGGAGCAAAACGTCTGGCTAATCTTGGTCTAGCATTCGTTGGGACCATTCGGTCTAACAAGAAATGCATTCCTATAGAAATGAGAAAAAGTCCTTCACGACCTGTTTTTCATCTGTTTTTGGTTTCCACGACAATTTGGTTTCACTTTGCAGTTATGTTCCAAAAAAGAATAAATGCGTCAATCTTCTGTCCACTGTACATTACACAGATAAATGTGAAGGTGAAGCCAATAAACCAGAAGCAATTTTGTTTTATAATAAAAATAAAGCTGGTGTCGATTGCATGGACCAAATGGTTTCACATTTTACAACAAAGAGAACAAAGAAGAGGTGAACTTTTGCATTTTTCTGCAGTATGTTAGACATTATGGCATTGGCAGCATATTGTATTTGTAAGGAAGTCGATCACAATAAAAGAAATGATGCAAGACGCAATTTGTTGAATATGTTATCTAATTCTTCAGTTTTTCCAAATATTGAAAACCGAATGAATAACACTTATGTTATTGGTCAATTTAGTACTCGTTCGGCTATAGAATCTGTTCTTGGAAAAGCCATAAAAGTAAGTTGAATAAAATAAACGAATTTATTCCATTTGGGTTCTATTTAACATTCACTCTGTAAATTTTTTTTCCATTTCAGATAAACAAAATAATAACAGCCAAAAGCGGTGCTGATACTCTAGACGTAAAGAAATCTTGTGTAGAATGCGCAACGGGAAGTGAAAAAATTCGCAAAAAGACTCGATTATTTGTTCAAAATGTTCAAATGCTGTATGTCAGCAAGACCCAAAGTGGAATATATATGTTTTAGTTGCTTAGATTAATAATATGACAAATTTTTATTTAATGTACTCTGATTCCATTTCTTTATGAATTAAAAACTTTATAAAAATAAAAGTCGAAATTAAAATTAATAAACCACCGTTTTTTTTAAATTATAATTTGATACAATTTAAACTGTTTTTAAAACTATTTACATAAAAAAATAATGTTAACTAATGCAAATACATTAACATTTATGTGGGGTCTGGCCAGACCCAATGTGGTACTAATGCGAGAAAGTGAAAGTGTGTGTCACGGAGGGTTAAAACAAATCAAAAATTAGAAAAAAGGCAAAAAGTACACAGAATATTTTATAATATATATAATAATCAGATTAAAGTGTACACCTCCACTTTTTACAATTTACTTTTACTTTTGCCGCTGTGGTATGGTAGGTGAGACATCCGTTTTTCAGAACAATATTGTAAATTCACGGTGAAGCTTGGTGAGGATTTGGTAATGTTTGGTGGAAGTCTGATTTTCATACAAACTACTATGAATGGAATAGATTGTTTAAACACATTCAAAAACAATTTGAAGAAATTAGGTATACAAAGATGCTGATTTTTTTTTTTTAACAAGACAATGATTTTAATCACACTGCACGAACGGTTCGTTTTTAGCACTTCCAGCCAATGGTAGTATTCTTCCTAATATTCGAATTTAACTTCAATCGAGTAGTATCGGGAACATTTTGATCATAAAATTCAAGAAAAGCCAATTTTTAACAACAAGAAAGGAATGCTTTAGAATAGAGGAATGACGGAGAATCTTAATTTACAAAAAAAAAAAAACTAGTGGAGTCTATTTCTCGAAGACTAGATGCTGTTGGTTAAGTACAAGGAAAAGGAAGCGGATACTAAAATATTCTCTCTTTTGAGATTTGTTTTCTTAGACACGTTAAATGGCGCGTTAAATATGGTGCACCTTTTGTTTTTGTTGCGTAAATTTGTTGTAGTAAAATATTTATTGCTGTTTTTTAAGAATGTTGTAGTCTCAAAGAGTGTAAACCAAATAAAATGTTTAAATTTATTGTATTTTAAAACACTGAAATAAAAACCAAATTGTAGAACATGGGCGTGTATACTTTATATTGTCGCTTACAGTATATCAACACATGTAAAAATATTGGTAAAAATTGCTATTCATATCAAAATATGTATGTTTTACTGGTTTTGAGAATTGAAATTTTTTAGTGGAAGCACTGGAGTGTCCTCACCGTGGTTCAACCGGTTCTGAACCAAAGCTTTTATAAACTGTGAACCTGACCCCGTTGGGGTTCGGTTTAAGCCCCAGATCTATAAACTAGCACTTAGTAGGAGCATCGATATCCGAACTATATGGTGGCTGAAGCCGATGTTAGGAATTAGACATACAGGTTCATCTTTGTGAACCGAATCTGTTTTAGTAAAGGCCAAGTGAGCCTTTTTCAAGGTAAAGTGATGTCAACACTTTTATAGTCTTTGGTTCTTGACGAACTTCTTACGAATCTGTTTGGGTTATATTTGCCATTAGGTTATGCCCTTGAATCTTGAGGTGATAGTTATGACCGTGTTCGAGTGTTATCTAACATGAACTTATATACATTATTATCTATGAATCCCAGTAAGACGACCGTAGTCTCTTTTAGCAATATAAGTTAAACCTTGGTGAAACTACGGTCATTAATTATTCTAATGAAGTTAAACGTCTGGGTGTAGTCCTAGGTCAGAGACTATATTGGAACCCCCACCTTAGTGGTATTTGGAAAGGCTACAAATGCCATGAAGGTCGTAGCCTTTTCGGCAAGATAATAAGCGTTCTAGATTCTAGGATGATTAATTTTATTTCTAATCATCGTACTACTTATTTATTAGCCTAGAGTGGAACAAGAGGTCACTAAAAGGCCACTGGGCGGTTTTCAGAGACAGTTTTGTCTGGTTTTAATTGAGACCATGTGCAGCTGTCCGACTGCGGCCACTGAAGCCATAATAGGGCTATCACTTATGCACATTGTTGTGAAGTGTGCTATGAGGAGCGCTTTGAAGATCCGAATATCGTCAGTTCTAGAATTAGGTGGCACATAAGTATTATACGAAGCGTTCGTGATCGTATAGACGTATGTTCAGTCATAAAATATATGTATAAATCATAAACTAGTTTCTGACCGGAGTTCCCATACCGCATGCAATGGATTGCCTTGTGTTGAACTCAGAATCCTGGAGCGATTTAAGTATAAATAGAAGACTGAAACGAGTGTGGTGGCAGTGATCTTTGGACCTAATACAAAGATCTCCTTACCCACGGGCAAATGTCTTTCTGGAAAAGCAGTTCAAGGTAAATCTTCATTAGATTTGTCATCATACTATTCTGCTACTATTGTCTCCATATTGAGCTCTCACAGAATTATGTTCCCAACTAGTTGCTCTGCGCAGAATAGTAGCCGATAAATTGGCTGAAGTTTAGAAAATACTTTAGCAGGTACTGCTCCGAAAACTTACAACTTAGAAATCCGACAGACGTTGATCAATCTATAATTTCGCAGAATATATTAAGTTCGCTGCTCAGCACGCTACCTTGCTTGCTTGCAAGATTAGTGTTAGTATAATACACTCCCGCATGTGTGGAGCAGTTACTAGAAGAATACGACGCAAATGGCAGCAATATAGATCCCCCAGCAAGAGCTTAAAAATCATCTGGAATTGAGGATTGCATCTTAAAAAATTATTTTGTAAATCTGGATGCTTTGTAGGGTAAATCTTTTCTTTTTTTTTGTAGAGAAAAATTGGATTTTTAGTATGGTGGTAACGAAGAGCCATTGTAAAATGCGGCAACTGAGTGACCGGCAGACGAAGTTTGTCGTCGAGGGTTTAAAGAGGTAGGGTGTGTAGTACACGACTGTATGTATTGGACATTTTTTGTTTCTCTTTTATACTTTTCGCAATTTTAATTCCGTTGATTATTTTTCTCATTTCGTTGTGTCTTTAATACTGTTGCATATGAAAGAAGGAAGTGTAAATGACAAATTTATGTCCGTCAATTAATTTATTGTTTGTAAAAGGTTTAGGAAACTTCAAAAGAGAATCAAAAAATTGCCTGTCTTTCAGTTACCACTATGTAAAAGCAGACTAACATGCACTAAAACTCTACTTTTAGATTTTTTGGCATAGGGCCGTAAAGGCTTTAAAATTAATTTTAACGAATATATTAACTCTTAGACTTTTACTTATTTTATGCCAATAGTGTAGGAAATTATATTTAAAATGCAGTATCAATCATTAATTTTTATGCAGCTATTAGGCTGTTAAAAATTGTTCCTATAATTTATTTTAAGTTGAAATACACATTCGATTGATACCTGTACTTCATTATCTAAATTATTAGCAGCAGTTAAACTACAAATTATTTATGAATGGAGGAATCGATTCAGCAAAAACTATTGTTTATGAAATATTAACTATAAATTCAAACTGTAGCAAGATTATGTTCCGTAGGTCAACCGTGGTTGCTAGAAAATTCGGCAATTTACCCCGTTGAAGATTTCATTACATCCCATTTCTTTTACTTCCATTTGTGTTATGAATATGGAATTAATAAGACGAAACTGCTTAACATTTTATAATACATTTTAAGAGACTTCGATTTACTTCGTTCTGTTTGTATTACCTCTATGGATTATCACGTTCGCACGGCATTTTTAAGGCAGCTAGTAAATGGAATCAGTGCAGCGAGCGTTCACTGTTTTGTTTGTTTACTTTTCTGTTTATTTTTTATGCTTGACAGCATATTTTAGGGAGGTAAATTTAATAAATTTGCAATGTTAAATCTGTAATAAAAAACATTCTAATTCTAATTAAGCTAAACAGTACTCACATGTTTTCCAAATTAAAACAGTATTTTATATATTTGTATTATATTTTTAACATTTATTGATTTTATATTAATATTTTTTCATTAATATTAATACTTAATATTTTTTAATAAAAAATGTAGAATGTATCCTAATTTGTTTGGTTAATTAGGTATTTCGAAATCAAGCAAGATCGAATTGGCGTAAGAAACGATTTCCTGAAAACATATATAAAGTGAGAATTGAGTAATATATGTATAGATATGAGTTAGTTAGAATGTTAATAATCAAAATTTGTGTCTTATGCTATGTTCGTACGAACATAGCTGCCAGATTTGACGATTTTGTGCCCCAAAAATAGCATATTGACAATTTTGTCCTTATTTTGAAGTTTTTTAGAATTAAAAATTTACAAAATTTTCTTTATTTTACTACTTTAAAGGCAACTTCAAAATTAATACAAAAATTTGTAATTACAAATTGGCCCGCGCTTAATTGTTTTTCATGTCTATTTGCCTCGATTTCTAAATCCTCGGTTTTCCTATCATTTCCTAATAAAAACTTAACTTTTCACTTAATTACCTTAAAATCTTTGTTAATTTTTTTATTTACTATAATTGCATACGTTCAGACAATTATATATCTTTTTCGCACAATTACCTAAAAACATTGGAACTTTTGTCGAGGTAATTATCCGTGGATTACTGTACTGCTTCTGCAAATTTACTAGTAGCAAGAAGTAAGAGATAGTTATAGTATATTGTTAATTATTTTGTGTTACATTTTAGACCTAGGTGAAAATTCTGTATTGTTTCAAGATAATGATCCAAAGCATACTTCGAAGCTGGTAAGGGAATAGCTACTAAACAATGTTAAAAACAAACTGGAACACCACCCACAATCTCTTGATCTAAATGTTATAGAGCATTTATGGGATGTTCTGAAGCGTAACTTTAGAAAACATTATATCACGTCAGTTTCAGTTCTAAAGAAGGCTTTAATGGAGGAGTGGGAAAAATTAACTTCGAAAAAAAAAAAAAACAAAAAAAAAAAAACAAAAAAAAAAATGGTCTAATCCATGCCGTCCCGATTAGCAGATGTTATAAAAGGAGATTTGGATCGAATGTAAACTTTTGTAAATTTACCATAATACTAAAACTTACATTTTTAATGTTATTTTTCTACTTGTTTATAAAATGTAAATATTTTTAAGTTTATTTTTTCTATTTAAATGTAATATGAACAAATCAAAAATCTTGGAGCATTTTTTATTAATCTTTTCTATAAAAAACTAAAATTTTTTGTGGGGTATATGTACATAATTATACCACAAACCATACATCTTATGCATCAATAATGTAGATTTTACTGCAAACGGTTGCATTTTTATGCAAGGAAACAATTTTTATAGTGTTGAATTTAAATATAGTATAGGATAGTAGTGGCACGCATAGCGGGCCATTGTGATAGTACATAACGATTTGTCCCTGTTCTATTCACCAGAGTCCCGGTGATCAAACAGAGGCATCACACAGAAGCACTTTCATAGATTCAATCGGAAACCAGCCCGACAGTCTAATGAACCTGGATATTGACCTGATATCAAGGACCGATAGCTCCGATAAAACATCGAGAAAGGGTGAGCCAAGTGTGAGAAGTCTCCTCTGTGCGAGAGACGGACACTGAAAATAAAGTGGATGAGATGTATACAAAACTGTCGTGGTAATGCCACAAGGAAATCACGGCATTCCCTGACTAGTTGAAGGCCACACCCGGAAGAGATCTGTTCGCCGCCTCACTATCAGAATAGATATATATATCGTCGGCAGAAGCGCCATTACCACGAATCCACTTTGAAGCATGAAAAATGGCCATAACTTCGAAATTGGCCATAACTGAAACACACTGCAGTAATCCGAAAGGCGAAGAAAAACACCAAGATTGAGCCTCTCGGAAAAAATCCAATTGCACACCCTGTTCTCCACTCTGAAAACGTCTGTATAGACATTCACTGAATCGCTGGGGATGATAGAGCCAGAGGCCTAATTTTCCCTACTAAGAATCATGACACGTACTTATTTAACAATATTTTCTATACTTAAATTTCCACAGTTACAGTAACAAATTTTACAAAATTAGATATTTTTATTACATTATTTTAATTATTAATTAATTAATTATTACATTATTTTGCACAAAATCAACAATTTTCTTGTTAAAAACATTAATAGTAATCTCATTTCTTACTTCAATCAGCAGATTGTTAAATAAATTAAGGCTCTTGTAGATTAACGTGCGCTGCCAAGATGTTGTCGATACCCTTTGTATTCTGAAGTTATCACAATTACGTAATTAGTACGATTGTATTTCCTCATAATATTTAAGATGTTTACACAAGTATTGAGGCGCATTTCCTATTTTCATTTTCTTTATGAAATTAATTTTATTTAATTTCAAACGTTGCCGTATACTCAACCACTTCAGCGCCTCAAGCATAAAATGAATTGACGTATACCGGTTGCATTACAGAATAGTCCGCATCGCATCGCTGTAGATTCGTAGAGCATGAAAACAAAATCGTGGAGCCAAATTCAAAGTGTGGTTTAATTATGACATAATAAATGTTTATTGTCGTCATTGTCGATACTTTGTCTTAAAGGTTTAAAAAACCATTTTTACCAATTTTCCGGCATATACATTTGCAGTGTTTCTTAAATTTTAAACCTTTGTCAATTATGAAACCGAGATATTTAATTTGTCCCACTTTCTCTATTTCCGTATCGTTAATTCTTATCACAAGATCACTGTTCAAATTTATTTCCATTGACATCGTTTTGTTTTCAATCAATCTAATTTTATTCATTTTCAACCATTTAAGTTTAAGTTTAATTTTCCACCTCACTACAAATTAGAGTAATGTTCGCGTATAATACAATTTCACTTCTTTTTAAAATATTCGTCATATCGTTTATTTATCTATATTATAAATAACAGCACACCTAATATAGATCCCTGAGGAACACCGACTCAACACCATTCACCTTGGTTACTTGTTGTCTGCTCGTTAAATACGACTCAAACGAATTACGTTCGTTATCTTGAACACCATATAAGAATAATATTTTTCTATCTATTGTCACAAAGGCTCTCTTAAAGTCTTAGAAAATTGCCAATATTTTATTATTCTTCTCTTTTTTTCCACCTGTTTATCACAGAATTAACAGTCTCTTCACATGAAAACTTCATACGAAATCTGGATTGATATTTAAAAAAAGTCCATTCGATCCATATAATCGATATTCCATATAAGCCGGTATTCTTCACATTTCTCTATAGCTTTTATTTTTTTAATAGGAGTTAAAATTGCTACTTTCCACGTTTCTGGAAAAGTCCTTGTTCTAAGCGAGTCATTTATTATACGTAATATTGCACTGTCCACAAGATTCCAATTATTTTGTATAATTTTCATTGATACTTTATTAGTCAGGTTTATTTTTCATAATCTTGCACACATTTTTGAGTTCGTCTATACTTATCTCCTAAATCTAAACATAGGTACGTTATTTATATATTACACATTCTGTATACTATCTGCTTTACGCTATTTACAAAAAAGTTATTTAATTGAGAAACAATTTGTTCACTGTCTTTATATTTTATTTGATTAAATATCGCAGTTTGTATCACAGTTTTATTTTTCTTTAGTATTAGGTCTTTAATTTCTCTCCACATTTCCTTTTGGTTTTTAAAATAAAATATATTTGCCACATATAAATTTTATTCAGAGACGATTTTAGTTTTATAAACATTTCTTACTTTTCTATAACTATTCCATGCTTCAGTGGTGTTTTTTACTGTGGAGAATGACAATAAGTACTCACAAACAGATTATACTTAAGTACTTATCTATATTTTTGGGTGATGTGTATACCACTACATTGACAACATACAATATAGGGCATGTTCGTAAATGAATCACAGCACTGCATCATCACATTTAGCGCTTTAAAACAATCCAAATTAACTATTTTACTCCAAAATTTTTTCATGCAAATAAAAGGTAGTTCTGCCGCAAATTTATATGCATTACTAGTGCATCATTTTATTTTCTGTAGTAAAAGTTTGCCGACGTGATGCATTAACGAACAGGCCCATAATTCCACTTCATACATCTAGCAAACATGTTTGTACACAACCATCTTAAACAACTTACACCAAGGGTGATCCAAAAAGAGAAATTTGTTGTGTAGTAGGGTTAGTGAATTTTTACTGTATGAATTGAAGAGAAAAACTAAAAAGGTACACAAACAATTTTTAAAAGCAAAGCGCCATGCGTCCACTTCCATTCACATCTATTCCACTACTAAACAAAATTTGTTATTTTATTTATTATCTTGTTATTATCTGCTCATTTTCGTTCGTTTGTATACATGTGCGCTGTAGATAATTTTTATCCGATAAGGCTCAAAAGAGCTTATTTATTCAACTATAACTTAAACAACATGTTTGTATCCATGTTATGCGCTATAACTATAAAAATATTTGCGCACATATACATGAATTCAAAATATGAGTATCAATGGCAATGGAAAAATATTGAAAGTACCTTAAGGACTCGTGTGTATAAGTACTCATACGACATGCGTGTATGAATAAATAAAGGAAACGGTATGCTTTTACATCAATATTTGTGTTTTTTTGTTGTTCTTTTTTTTGTGACAAGTCCAAGAAACAATTCAGGACAAAAAACATTTTATTTTAAACATTAAGCAAATTCCTAGAATTTGTTATATAGCAATTAAAAACCCATTTATAAAAATATACCTTGTACTTCAGCATAGAAAATTAATAGGTTATTTATTGCGTTTGTAATCGTATTTTTTAATTCCCATTGCATTTTTTTTTGCGAAAACGAATTGAAGCACACTACCTGCTACAAAAGTCATTCAAAAACTTGAGCGAAATATTAAAAATAAAACATTTTTTCCTATTTCATGAAAAAACATTGTCGTACATAAATGTTCAAAGGCACATACTAAAGAGTCCGCCAAATATTTTTTTTAATGGTATAAAAAAAACTACTGAATATTTTCTCAATTTTTTTTTTTTTGAAAGTACAATCCTTCTGGTTAATAATGGAAAATAATTTCATTCAAATGGCTGCCTGGGCTGGCCATGCAGTAGCCTACACGATCGGTCCATTTTTTAAGCACATTATCGATTGTGCGCAGCTGTATTTCACCAATGGCTTCACGAATATTGTCCTTTAAAGCGTCAATTGGCTCTGGCTTGTTGGCGTAACACTTATCTTTGACGGCACCCCACAAATAATAGTCCAACGGTGTCAAATCGCATCTCCGAGGTGGCCAAACGACATCAGCTCTGCGGCTGATAATGCGATGTTCAAAAACTGGGCGCAAAACATCAAATGTAGCTTCGGCTGTGTGGCACGTAGCGCCGTCCTGTTGAAACCAAATATTATATTTTACTATATACTATATACTATATACTATATACTATATACTATATACTATATACTATATACTATATACTATATACTATATACTATATACTATATACTATATACTATATACTATATACTATATACTATATACTATATACTATATACTATATACTATATACTATATACTATATACTATATACTATATACTATATACTATATACTATATACTATATACTATATACTATATACTATATACTATATACTATATACTATACTATATACTATATACTATATACTATATACTATATACTATATACTATATACTATATACTATATACTATATACTATATACTATATACTATATACTATATACTATATATATACTATATACTATATACTATATATACTATATACTATATACTATATACTATATACTATATACTATATACTATATACTATATACTATATACTATATACTATATACTATATACTATATACTATATACTATATACTATATACTATATACTATATACTATATACTATATACTATATACTATATACTATATACTATATACTATATACTATATACTATATACTATATACTATATACTATATACTATATACTATATACTATATACTATATACTATATACTATATACTATATACTATATACTATATACTATATACTATATACTATATACTATATACTATATACTATATACTATATACTATATACTATATACTATATACTATATACTATATACTATATACTATATACTATATACTATATACTATATACTATATACTATATACTATATACTATATACTATATACTATATACTATATACTATATATACTATATACTATATACTATATACTATATACTATATACTATATACTATATACTATATACTATATACTATATACTATATACTATATACTATATACTATATACTATATACTATATACTATATACTATATACTATATACTATATACTATATACTATATACTATATACTATATACTATATACTATATACTATATACTATATACTATATACTATATACTATATACTATATACTATATACTATATACTATATACTATATACTATATACTATATACTATATACTATATACTATATACTATATACTATATACTATATACTATATACTATATACTATATACTATATACTATATATATACTATATACTATATACTATATACTATATACTATATACTATATACTATATACTATATACTATATACTATATACTATATACTATATACTATATACTATATACTATATACTATATACTATATACTATATACTATATACTATATACTATATACTATATACTATATACTATATACTATATACTATATACTATATACTATATACTATATACTATATACTATATACTATATACTATATACTATATACTATATACTATATACTATATACTATATACTATATACTATATACTATATACTATATACTATATACTATATACTATATACTATATACTATATACTATATACTATATACTATATACTATATACTATATACTATATACTATATACTATATACTATATACTATATACTATATACTATATACTATATACTATATACTATATACTATATACTATATACTATATACTATATACTATATACTATATACTATATACTATATACTATATACTATATACTATATACTATATACTATATACTATATACTATATACTATATACTATATACTATATACTATATACTATATACTATATACTATATACTATATACTATATACTATATACTATATACTATATACTATATACTATATACTATATACTATATACTATATACTATATACTATATACTATATACTATATACTATATACTATATACTATATACTATATACTATATACTATATACTATATACTATATACTATATACTATATACTATATACTATATACTATATACTATATACTATATACTATATACTATATACTATATACTATATACTATATACTATATACTATATACTATATACTATATACTATATACTATATACTATATACTATATACTATATACTATATACTACATACTATATATCCTCCTCTTCAATTTCTGTGAACAAAAATTCGTTCAACATGGTCCGATAACGATCGCCATTGACTGTAACGGCCACTCCTTGCTCATTTTCAAAGAAAAATGGCTTAATTATGCCTCTGGACCAAAATCCGCACCAAACAGTGACTCGTCTTGGGTGTATCGGCTTTTCAATGTATGCGTGTTGGTTTCTGTGCCCAAATGCGACAATTTTGCTTGATGAGCTTCATCTGAAAATTTGATGATTTTTTTGGCAAAATCGGCATCTTCTGTAAGTCGATCGCAGGCCCAGATTCCCAGCGTTGTTCAAGCGTATACACAACCATATTCGTTCAGTGGAAGGATAAAACTAATTATCTGTCAAATCAGACATGAGCTAAATGTTACCATTCACGAAATAAGCACTAGTTGAAAAAAAACGATAGATGGCGGACCCTTTACCTTGATCAAAAAATTTCCGGAATTTGAGTTTTTTGTTGTTGTTGATATTCCCGCTAAATCATAGCTTAACATTTGCATTTTTTATATACGGTTTTCGATATGTTCATCATATGTTCATGCTTCCTGCGATTTTTGAATTATTTCCTCTAGGCTGCTGAAACGCGTTTCCCGTAATGGATTTTGAAGCCGATTGAACAGAAAGAAGCCACAGAGTGAATTCGGCGGCTGTTGTATGGTATTTGTTGCATTGTCAAAGAATTTCGCATAATGATGGCACTGTGCGAGAGCATTACGAGTTTTCTGCCCACAATTCTGGTCTCCTTCGGAGAATACAAAATAATACACTTTGCTTACTGTCTGGCCTTCTGACAAAAACTCATAATGCACTATATCGTTGTAATCCATGAAAACCGTGAGCATTGCCTTTTTTGATCGAAAATGATCTCGGCTCGTTTGGTGAACGCCATTCACTTACCTGATGTCTGGATTGGATGTCGTAAATATAAACCCACGTCTCCAGTAATGATCCTTTTGGCGAATGTGGGATTGGATTCAGCCTAGCAAATCATTTTGCGACCTCAACATGGTAAAAATTGTAAAAAATCGCCAAAACACATAGAGATAGAAGTACTTTTGGTTACGTAGCTTTTGCAAATATCAAGCTATGACGCTAAGATATAGCGGGATGTACCAACTTAACAAAAAAAAAAAAAAATCAAATAAAATCAAATCGGAAAAGCGCAAAGCTATAATTATCCCGGAAACTTTTTGATCAAGGTAGTATATAAAAACTTAATAAGAATACTTACGATCTTTCGCTATAACAAATTTCCATATACTTACATGGAAGATCAAAAGCAAAAAATTTTCTGCAAAAATATGGGGCAATAAAAATATGGGAAATCCACAAAATTAGACAGCATATAATAAGCCAATCGGGGTTTTCGCGTTTACATTAGCATTTGAACTTTTGAAGCGAATGATATAAGTTTTAATAATGGAGAATTGTGACAAAAGTTTGAAGAAAACAAATGAAGGACTATACAAAGTGCTACGAAAAAACTAGAAAAATGTTATATGGACTTGTTTTCTTCAAACTGAAAATGAGGTTGGATCTATTTTACAAGACAGGGTATACTGCCAAAGTGCCAAACGATTTTTAAATTTGTGAAGAATTAAACATGAAATTTAATTGATCATAAGTGTGTTCATTCATTCATTCCTCATGACAGTACACCAATTCAAATAAATACCGAAGAGAGAAATGCTTGTTTTGAAGTATTCATGGATTTTACTATAGAAGACTGTCGTCTTTCAGTAGCGTTGATGGTCCGGTTTTCGTAAATTAATTTAAAGGTGTCTACAAATTGGTGGAGAGTTTGCTGAAAATGTTGATTTAGACAGCTTTATTCCTTGCGCAAGGAAAACGAAAAACCCAATTGATGGCACAGAGAATATATGTGGAGCGACGATTTCATTAAGAGAAATTTCTTGTGTGCCACTTAAGACTTCCAAGTGACTTTCGAACTTGTAGATTTTACCTTAGGAATAAAATCTATGAATTTTATATCTAATACAGCAGTTAACATAAAAGAAAAAATAAGCAGCCTTTTTGAAGAATTCGATGTGACTGATATATCAAATGTGGTGTTCGTAACTGATTGCGTAAGTAATATTTTAAGTGCGCTAAGAGATTTCACAAGACAAAACTGTTCGGCTTATTTTTTCTAATTTCATAACCGATGCTTTCGATTCTGCAAATGAATTAAAAATTGCCAAAAAAAAAAAAAAAAAAAAAAAATGGTAAAATATTTAAAAAAGCCAATAAGCAGCACGTGCTGGAAACAAATTTTTGAATAATACGCAAAAGCAATGAAATACTTGCAGATAATGTTCAAAATTTTAATTTTTCTGTCCTTCAAGTTTTAGCAGAGTTTTTCAAGGACCTAGAAATATTTTTCAAAAAACTCCAAGCCAGTGTCTCTCCTATATTATGTTTCGTTATTCCATCCCTTAATAAACTAAAAATGATTCGCCTTGTTCAAACTAATGAAGAAGCTGAAATCGCAGCATTGTTTTTTATCCCCTGCACTATCTTTACAGACAAATGAAATAAACAATATAAAAGAATTTTGCATCGAAAAACTAACCGAAAATCATACTGAAGTTTTGACAGAATTTTCTCACTCAAGTCAGTCAACATCAGCAATACAACCACTTATTAAAAACCACACAGCAGTATCTGGGTTCCCGATAAGTACTTCACCAGAAGTTTTCCAGCCATCTTCTCCAGAGCCAGCTACTTAAAATTTAAGAGTTTTCTTTCCAAGTCTAATAAACACGTTATTCGCTACACTGGAAACAGAAAGAGATGAAGCCAAGCGTTACTGCAGTGAAAAGGTGGAGATTACAAAGGATTTCGACGTAATGCTATGGTGGAAAAAAATTCCATCAAATATCTCAAATCATCAAAACTAGCTATGAAAATATTGTCTAATCCTGCTAGTAGCGTAGAATCATTTTTTTCTTAGCTGGAAATATTATTACCGAAAAAGCAAATCGGTTGGAACCCAAAACAATAGACAGTATTATGCTTTTAAATTATTTGTATAAATAAATGCTTGGTAAAATATGGTATATCCTAGCCAGATAATTGGCCATAAACTTTTGATACACTCGCTATCAGGGCTACTAGGGGAGGGGTGGATGAGGTAAATTTTAGATGCATTGATACCCTAGGCTACAAGGTGGAGGTATGAGGAAATAAATTTAAGATAACTTGATAGACTTGCATCGCGACCCCTAGGGGACGTGTGCAGGAGGTCAGTTTTAGAAAAAATTGTACTTTGCATCCCAAAACGGAAAACTGGCCATGAACCCATTATACCTTGGCTATCAAACACTCTAGGGTGAGGTGTGAAAAAAATACATTTTGGATACCATGATAACTTGGCCATCAAGCCCACTGGGGGGCTTATAGTATAGTATAGTAATGAGATGTAATTTTGTTCTTTGTTTTTATAGCAAAGCATTATTATGACGAAATATATACACCCAGCAGCAAAAGTCTGCGTATAAGCCTTTGATATTCAGAATTAAAAAAGTAAAACATTTTGTATAGATTATTAGGGATTTAAAAAGATAATTTACAAATTCTATAAAAATGAGTCAAGGGAAAAAATAAATTCATGGGAAGAGATAAAGATTATATTTATTAAAGTTATGGAAGGAATGAAAAAGTCTGAGAAATTAGTAAGTCTGTTGGTAGAACGCATTCCTTAGTGGAGAAAGTTGTGAATAATTATAAATAAACAGAAATTTTTGTTTCTCACCTGCGTTCTGGACGTCCACCAGTTCTAACTGTACGAGAAACACAACAGATTCAGCAGAATCCTAAAACTACATCATGAGAAATAATTATCTCAGATAATCAGTTTAATAAGGCTGTTGGCAAAGATATCGTACGCAGAGTTTTAAAAAAGACTACTTATAAGAGTCGCGTAGCACGTAGGTAACCTCTGATGTCTCTTGTAAATGGTAAGAAGAGAATTGCTTTTGCCAAGGAATGTTTAAATAAGCCAAAAGAATTCTGGCAAAAGGCCTTATGTACAGACGATAGCAAGTTTTGCATTTTTGGTGTTAATAGCAAACAACTTCTCCTCAACAAACAACTTTTCCTCTACAATGTCACACATCAGCTTAAAACACCACCGAAGTGATCAGACTCAAATCCTATACAACATTTATGAGATTTGATAGAACGTCGTTTTCGAGAGCACAAAATATGATGGTTGAAGAATGGAATGAAATTTCCGTTGAAAAAATGTCAAAGCTAGTCGATTATATGCCAAAACGTTTGGCGAAGGTTCTCCAACGAACAGGATATGCCAACTTTATATTAATTATTTTACTTAAAAATTGGAAACTAAAAACCTTTAAAAACATTTTTGTACGCAGACTTTTTTTGCATATGCGATTCTGAATAGGCTGTTTTCTTTGTATTTATGAACTAAGTAAATAATTACAAATACCTAAATAATTTCAAATACCGTCAGAAATAATCCTAATAAACATTTTAAAATGAATTTTTTACAATCTATAATAATAATAATTTAATTAAAACAAAAAAGTAAAAGATGCCACTAAATGATGTGTTTGATAGGAAAAACCACATCAAAAGGACCATTACATATTTTGTACGCAGAGTTTTGCTGCACTAGAGATGCGACTTGTTATAGAAAATTATCGATAAATTGTAAAGTAAATCGATAAAACATCAAACAAATTTTTGTTATATTTAAAGACAGGTTGACTAATAATTTAAAACATTTTTAAATAAAGAAAACTATACAAATATAATTTGATCAACCTACAAAATAAATAACAAAGCTTGTACGCTGACTTTTGTTGCTGGGTGTATTATAATAAACTAATTTATCTAAAAATCAAACATGTAAGTTTTTTAATTAATTTAATAAGAAATTATTTTTGCCCTATTTTTGTAAATTTGGTGAAAATTCAACATAAGCTTTAAAAGACTTGCCTTTGGCTAGACACTGATGAAGTATTTAAATAATTATTCTAAATTAAAGCTTAAACATACAAATATTTATTAGAGAATTTTTTATCATATGAATTTTTAATGATGTTAATTTTATCAAAACTTTTTTCAGTTTTTATTTATTAATTTTTTGAACAAAACCCGTTGAATATATTTTGAAATGGCCAGAAATGTGTATATAGTCATATTAACTTTACTAAAATGTCAAATATAAAACACTTTTATTAACTATATGACAGCGATTTCAAAAGGTTTTATTTTGTAGAAATATACTCTAAGTATACTCTGTGTATACTCAAATAGAAATATACCCATATCCAAGTATACTCATTTTACACTTGTAAGCGCGGGTATGACAGGACATCCACGCAACTCCTACTTGTAGTAATTTAAGTTGCGATAACTTTGAATACGTTGTGTATGGGTATCGTTTCATTTTTAACTTTTCTCACTCATACATGTTTGGCTACCAATACTTTAATAGTATACAAAACCATACTTTTGTCATTCTCCGTTCAATTGTGGCAGTTCGATAACTATCGATTTTCTGTTGCTTAAGTATCACTAAATCGCAACTCAACCAAGGAATACTTTTTTATTCTTTCACTCTTATTCTTCTGATACATTTTTCAACGCCTTCAATTCACAAGTCAAATAATCATACATTCCAGTTATCATTAACTCAATCTTTAATACAGTTCTCTTTGGAATGCATTTTTGTTATAATTAAATCTCTCAATATCCTTGTATTGTACTTTATTACTTGTAATGTTTTCAATCTCAATATTTATATTAATTGTTTCATACACGGAAATTCTGTTGTCACGATTTGTCCGTACCGATACATTTTCCTTATTTGTAACAACATAGCCTATTATTGTCCTTGTACTTGAAGCGACTCTTGTATAAACATCTACTATCTGTTTCACTCCATTGTCTTTTAAAATACTTTCCAATTTTCGTCTATAAAATCCGTCGCTCGACCAGTCCATATTAAAATCACCCGCGATTATAATTCCACAATTATGTTCACTCAATTCTTCCATTATATCTTAAAATTGTTCACTTAATTCTGCCTCACTATAACTAGGCGACTTATATACTGCCACTATTATTATATTTGTAAATTTTCCTAACTTTCACACTATTCCTATAATAAATCATTACACCTCCGGTTCTTGCAGATTCCAATATCCATTCAATGTGTTTATAGTCATTAAGTATTATATATCCAATATTTAGACCATTTATTTTTTTTCCCAAATTTTCTTAACTTTCACACTATTCCTATAATAAATCATTACACCTCCGGTTCTTGCAGATTCCAATATCTATTCAATGTGTTTATAGTCATTAAGTATTATTAAGCGATCTTCTACGTCTTTAGTCAAATGGGTTACCGAAAGTATTATGAAATCTTAACTCTCATTTACCACCATAATTTATATCTGATTATAATTGTTTATTAAACCTTGAACCAATTATGTTCACTCAATTCTTCCATGATATCTTAAAATTGTTCACTTAATTCTGCCTCACTATAACTAGGCGACTTATATACTGCCACTATTATTATATTTGTAAATTTTCCTAACTTTCACACTATTCCTATAATAAATCATTACACCTCCGGTTCTTGCAGATTCCAATATCTATTCAATGTGTTTATAGTCATTAAGTATTATTAAGCGATCTTCTACGTCTTTAGTCAAATGGGTTACCGAAAGTATTATAAAATCTTAATTCTCATTTACCACCATAATTTATATCTGATTATAATTGTTTATTAAACCTTGAACATTTAAATATATACCACGAATTAAATTCCTTGATTGTTAAAAATTAATTCCCAATCGTCTTTGCTTAATACTTAATTTATTTTGGTAAACCGAACATTTTCGACTCATAGTGCCATGATTTTCATCCAAACCAAGGTTTAAACTTTTTGTTGATTTGTACCACGGTGGGCAAAAACCCGGGTTTTATTGTTTTTTTGGGTTTTATAACTGCTTTAAAATTTCGTTCAAGTCGACAATATTTTCTATTTGTTTATATAATCACATTGTTTTAGTATTTACAGTGCAATTTTGAACTCTTGGTGGGATTAAGGCAGCATTGTGTACTATGAGCCGCTAAAACTCGGTGATAGCAGCAGACTGCAATTACTTCATTTGAACCGTGCGTTATGAGGAAAACGGCTGGAATATAAAGACTTGATTATGTTATTCTTTTGCATCACAACACCCGACCACATGTCGCAAAAGTTTCAAAACAATTATTAGAAACAATCAAATGCCGCATACGTCGTATTTTCCGAACATTGCTCCGTCGGCTATTGCGACGGATACAATATATTCACACCTCTTTATACGGGATTTCTTTATATGGCATTTCGCTATAACGGCATGTTTGATCATGGAACACATTCGCTTTAAGCGCAAATTACCTCGTTCTACGGTTAAAAATCCATGGATTCTCCGTTTTTTGTCAAAAAGTGTAAGGGAAGCAAACGCAACACGTATTCAACATGTCACTGAATCATTTCCTTTGAAGATATACAAAATCGGTTTCAAAGTTGGAGCGTCTTAAAAGACGAGAAGTTTTTCTTAGGCGGGATTTGGAAATTAGCTCAGAAATGGGGAAAATATGCAAGCAGTGATTTAATATATTTGTTATTTCATTATCATTCTGGGCTCAAAAACGGAAGAAATAAATTTGTAGTTCCAATACGTAAATTACACTAATTTTTGTTGTAAATGAACTACGAAAACCTTTAAAGAAAAAACCCACCCAGGTTTTATTTTTTAATATTATACCCAATTGACATTTAATACACGTTTTCTGATTCTTGCTCTCTCGTTTGTTAAGTGATTATTACCCTTACATTTAAAACATTGTAAAATTTCAGTACCGTCGAAAACTCGACACCTTTCCCAACTGACATTAATTTTTCGAATTTCCATTATTATCTTATACGTCTCAAAACCGACAGATAGTTTTGCGTAGTACGTATTTTTATAGTTTCTCTTAACATTGTATGTCTCTATAATTTTCAATTTGCTTTCACGAATACATGGATTCTGATTTCTTAATCTCGCAACCAGCTTTCTTATAGAAAATGTAAAAGTCGGATCAGCTATTATAATATTCATATCCACCGGATCAGGTATTTTAATTTCATATCCTTTGCGCATTTTATATTCAATTGCCACTTTTATTTTTTCCCTTTCTTCACAACTTTTAGCCTGAATTACCGCAGTATCGTGTCTTCTATTCCCTACGCTCTTCTTCTTCCCATGTTTTTCTTTAGGTTTTATTACACTGGTCTACAGCAAAAAAGTTTTTAATAAAACAATATGGAATATCAAGATTTTGATGCGCTGAGTTCAAATCCGTTTTCAGTTTTTTTCCATCGGGCTCAAATTCTTTTTTAGGCTTGGCAAATTTTTCGCGCAAAAATGGTAGTTATATCAATTTCCTATAAGTTACCTCAATAACATTTTTTTGTATTTTCAACAGTTTCGGAGTTATTCATAACTTAGTTGCAAGAAAAAAAAAAAATGTTTCGCGCAAAATTAGAGCAATTTTTTTAAGTCATAAAAATTTTTTCAGAATGATCATTTTACATGTTAAGCACTTAAATTAAAGCTTAAAATGCTGAGAATAAAATAATAAATCATGAAAATCGGTTGGCTATTGCCAAAATTAAATGCAGGTACCTAACTCTGAACAAAATTAGCGAAAAAATTTGTTTTGCTAAATTAGTAGAAATTCTTTCTTCTTTTATTTCCAAAAAGTTATAACAAAATTATTAGAATATAAATTCTCATTTAAGCATATTAATGAAAACCAGATATGTTGAAAGTATAATAACTCATAAAGGCGGGTACCTAATTTTGACGAAAATGGTGTAATATATCATTAGGCAATACACAAAAATGATGAAAGGAAATGTCTAGTAGGAAAAAATACACACACATACATATGTATATGTATGAAAACGTTATTGTTTCGAAGAAGTGGTCGTCGGGCAGATGAAACGTTCGGATATATGATATTAAACTTATATTTTCTCGTAAATCCACGCTCATGCAGAAATAACGGTGTTATGCGACCCGTGCCATGGATCAGCCTAGCCAGAGGCCCTCTTTTTTCTTGGGATAGGAAAAAAAGAAAGTCTGTTCGCGAACGGAGATTCAGCTATACCTAGTCACCTTGCTGCATAAGTATGACCTTGTCAGGTTAGAGTGGGCTATGACTTGGTCGACATATATTTCCTCACAATTGGGATCAAAAATGAATTCTTTAAAAACTAATAACAACGAACGAAACACAAATAATTCGCAGACTGCTTGTGATACGAAACCCAACCCAAAGGCGGGGCTTCTTGGCTCTGCTTCAATGCCAAAACCTTGAGTAGGGGCCTTCTGTTTCGAATAAGACATTCAATTCTCAAGAGGGGTCTTCTTAGAATAAAATGCCTAACCCTTAGGAGGGCTATGTCTTTCTAGGGAAAGACCAACACTTTTGGCCCAGCCTACTGTCGTTTCACCCTCTTGTAGTAGTGTGCAAGTTGTCCCTTCGCAGAGTAGTAGAATTGCCAAGGTTAAACTAGGCAATAAAGCTCTTGCTGTCTAAGGCCCTCCCTATTCGGCCAGAGTGGGGCATACGAGGCTGTACAGAAATCGGAGAGCTGCATTCCGAATTATGTCTAGGCTGGAGTCCATTCCACCAACCAGCTGTCAGAGAGGAGGAGATTGTCTTTCACCTTATGTGTCAATATTCGGCTCTTGCTGCCAGAAGGCGAAGGTTCTTGAACTCTTTTTATCATCTTTGACTGAACTCTCCAGGATAAGGGTGGCCGCAATTGCGAGATTTATTTTGAAGGCTAAATGGTGCCCTATGGTAACTGCTTGATCCCCGGGTTGACATTTATGCATCACAATGGGCCAAATATCTGGCCTAAGTGGAACTCATTCCCTTTAGGGAGATTCATTACCTCACCTAACCTACCAAAATAAAAATATATGAAACGGAAATATCGGATAGGTTTTGTCTTTTCAGTTTCGCAAATAAATGTTGAATGATAAAAAAAATTGTGTTATCTTTCTTAAAAGTGAATTTTGTGTCGGATTTTTTACCACAATAATAAAAAAATCTTGTTCTGAAAATATTTTTTACCTACTATAGCCATAAAAAATTAACCTTTTCCTTTTCTCAAAGTTAGTTATTCATTAATTCTCAATAGTTGAAGCTTTAAGTACTTAACATGTAAAATTTTCTTTCTGAATTTTTTTTTGTGAATTTTTGAAAAAAAATAATTGATCTCATTTTTACAGCGAAACTGTTGAAAATACAAAAAAAAAAAAACATATTCAGGTGATTTATAGGAAATTTTATTCCTAAACATTTGTTGGTACTTGCATTATAATCAGTCGTTTTCAAGTTATGATGAAATATAACTACGATATTTTGAGCGAAAAATTTGCCTTGCCCATAAAAAAAATTTGA
Source organism: Wohlfahrtia magnifica (assembly GCA_023159175.1). Lineage (NCBI taxonomy): Eukaryota > Metazoa > Arthropoda > Insecta > Diptera > Sarcophagidae > Wohlfahrtia > Wohlfahrtia magnifica. Next base: position 64,420 of record JAKWBJ010000388.1, on the reverse strand, counting down.
GCCCGATAGAAAAAACTGAATATGGATTTGAATTTAGCGCATCGAAATCATTATTTTAAAGCCAGAAATTTTTTTGTTTCTTGTAGACCAGGCATTTTTTTTTTTTGTTATATGGCATCATTGAGTTGTTTTTCAATGTTTCTGCATGTGATTGTTTATGAATATTTACTGTTGTCTCCTTATTAAATTTTTTATTTCTTTACATATTTTATTGTTGTTCTCTTCTATAGAATTACAAATTTCATTTTTTTATTTTTAAAGCCATTTACACATACAGACAGTTTTTGACATTCTTTAACCTTTTTCTTCTTCTTATTTTTGTGCATTATCTATTTTTTAAGTTTTCTGCATACCGTTTTTCGATAGCTTCCAATTATTCTTTTATTTCATACTCATTTTTCTCAGCATATATATTCCGATAAATTCTGTTTATTTTTATCGACACCATCTTGGATTTCATGCAAAACGAGATCAACATTATGTATATATTGAACGCAGTCATCACACATAAAGCGTATACAATTTTTATTTTCTAGAACTTCAATAGAATATTATTTATATTTATATTATTTACTGCACTCTGCAGGCATTGCGAAGCATTAAAAGTTAAATAAAAGGAAAACAAATGTCTTTTTTGATTTAATTTTCTTTTAATAATATTGCGAAATCGCTTATTTAGGGCTTAACAATAGTCCTGTCTATTTAAAAAACCAATAAATATTTTATTTTCTCTGAATTTGCAGAGCTTTTATAAAATACGATCTGATGATCCCAAACGATAGCGATTCATCATATAGAATAAGGAGTATCCCGGGGGGATAATATGCCAGCGTGATAGGGCGTTTAGTCTCACCGCTACGAGTTTGGCCCATTGCCTGACAAGTATCCCCGAACTGAGTCATTCAAGCATCACTAAAAGAGCTCTTGCAGCGGTGGTACACGTAACCAGGGTTGGCAAAAACCCAACCCACTGGGTTTTATAAATTCTTCAAAATTTCGTTCAATCGACAATAATTTTTGTTTGTTTATACAATCACGTTGTTTTAGTATTTATAATGCAATTTTGCACTCTTGGTGGGGTCAAAGCGTCATTGTGTACTAAGAGCTGCTAAAACTGGGTGATCGAAGCAGACTGTAATTACTATATTTGAACCGTGCGTTATGAGAAAAACGGCTGGAATATAAAGACAGGCTTAATTTAGTTATTCTTTTCATGATAACACCCGACCTCATGTCATAAAAGTTTCAAAAAAACTATTAGAAACGACCAAATGCCGTATCCGCCGTATTCTCTGAGCATTGCTGTCGGCTGTTGCGACGAATACAATATACTCAACCTCTTAATACAGGCTTTCTTTACATAGCATTTCGCTGTAACGACCTGTTTGTATTATAAAACACATTCTCCGTTAAAGAAAAATGTAAGGAAAGCAAACGCAACTCATATTCATCTCGATTAAAGTCATTTCGATTTATGGCCTACATTTTCAGAAACTTTCTTTAACAAAGAAAGAATAAATACAAATAAAAAGAAATACAAAATCGGCTTCAAAGTTAGACCGCCTTAAAAGGCGAGAAGTTTGGCTCAGAAGTGGAGAAAAGATGTATGCAGTGATTTGAGAAAATTTTTATTTCATTATCTGTTTGAGGTCAAAAACGGAAGAAATAAATTTGTAGCCCCAATACGTAAATTACACCTATTTTAGTTGTAAATAAATTACGAAAACCTTGAAATAAAAAAACCCACCCGGAGTTCTTTTAAACATAATACCCAATTAAACCCACCCGGGTTTACCCAGTAGGTTGCCAATTCCGTACGATGAAAAAGATTCGGTGCAATAACCGCTGAATAAATCCAGCAAATAACGCTAGGACTGAGACCCTATTTCGCACCCACTGCTCTTCTGCAGCAGTAGATGACACAAGCCGCCTTGTGAGTTCTCTCAGCCAAGTTGGTTTTCCAATTTTACTTGGGGTCAAGAAAAAGGCCGATATTTAACAGACTGAAGCTAAGCCTGGTCGCATTCACACTGGGCAACGAAAAGTGAGCTATTTTATACATCCTAGTGAAGAGCATTGTATTGGTCTTACAAGAGTTTACGCTAAGTCCAAACACCCTACAAAAAAAGTACACTGTAATGACGATATCATCAGCGTAAGCGACAATCCTATCGCCATAAGATTCCAGAAAAGCAGACCCAGGACTCCCCACTGTGTGGTACCGCCACTGACCTTTCTCCGACGCTGTATGTTTCCGAAAGAGTAGGTAACAAGCCGAGATTTAAGAAGTTCTATTAACGAAACCAAGCCATATCGACGCCGAGGTTACGTAGAGTATTAACTATTGAATTAGGGCAAAGCTTTATTGAAGACCCCTTCAATATCAAGGAATACACCAAGCATATACTCTCGCACGTGTAAAGATCTCTCCACATGTGAGATCTATGAGTAAGTGCTGTCTCTACTGATCTGCCTTTTGTATATGCATGTTGAGAGGCAGGCAAAAGTGAAAGACTGATAGAGTTCCTAATATGGAGGTCAAGAACTCTTTATAGTGTCTTCAAGAGAAAACAAATGGGTCTAAAATCATTTGGGTCATTTTTGATGCACTTCCGGCTCCGGGAATGAACACCACATTGACACTCTTCCAGCACAGAGGAATGTAAATGAGACTAACACAAGCATTAAAAATAGTTAATAGCCGGGGAAGGATAAGATCCTTTCTATATTGGATGTCAGACGGAATAATTACCAGTCCAGGTAATTTGAATGGTTCAAATGATCCAACAGCCCAGCTTAACTGATCGGAAGATATCTGATATCTATGGCTGATGGCCAGCCGCGGATGCAGCAACTAGATTATCACCAATACCCATAAAGGGATTGCTACCTGGAAAGTGGGTATCAAGAAGCAGATCGAGCGTTTTCCCGACTAAGGTAGTTCTAGCTTCAGTCAGACCTCCGAATATTATCGAGAGATCCGCCAGAAAAACTCAAGACCTTGCGAAGCTGACTGGCCTCAATAGAGAATTCGACGCTTTCGCAGAAGTTTCTCCATGAGGCTCTTTTCGAACGCCTTATCGCGTATTTCAGCTCCTTCCCATAAGCCGGTTGCCTTGGCTCTATTAAAGAGACGGCGAAGGTTCTCAATTTCCCTATTCCACCAAGCCTAAGTCTTCCTCTGTACACGGGATGCTTCGCTAAGGATGCAGCCGCCATTTTCAGTGCAGTAGATAAAATTTCCGCTGCTTGGTCAACATTCGAACAATTACGGATAAGGAGAGGAGTCTGTGGAAGACTCGCCTTTACCCTTCCTGTTAAAAGTAAGGATCACTTTACGCAGGGGAGTAGACATATCGATAGAGAAGGTAATGATCCGTCATCCGAGAAGGAACATTCGCCAGATACATACCAGCAGTTCTTAATAATTTCAGAAGAGTGTTCACTGACTAGGGTGATGTCTAATATCTGCCTCCTGTTCACAATGAGAAAGGTTGGTTCATCACCAGTATTAGATATATTCAAATTATTTGATACTATAAATATACACTAGCAAAAATATTGTATTGTTACTTTTGTTGTATAAGTTTTTATTAGCATTTGAAATGCCATCAAAAAAAGAATAGAAGCATTAAAATTAAAAAAAAAAAACACAAGCACTTACTTGAAAATTTAAAAAAGCAGGTGCTAAAAGCTCTGAGCTAAAAACAATGTTTGGATTATCATGTTCGTACGAATTTTTTAGCTGCTAGCGTATGAAATCAATGGAGCGAGCGGCCATTACTTTGTTTGTTTACTTTATTTTGTTCATGCTATTTTTTGTGCTTAACAGCATACATTAGGGAGGTCAATTTAAAAAATTTACAATGTTAAATCTGTAATAAAAAGGCTGACTTCCTAAAACCACGTTGCATTCCAGTAATATATTGCAGCGTGTCCGTATATGCAACCTTGAAATTTCTGACGATATATTTTGTTCCCATTTGCAACACTGTTGTAGTGAATACACAAGCATGGCACGCTTAAGAAGGTACCGCGAGTCTACATGTCGACAACTATATCATGAACAGTCACATTTCAAAATTCAAACTGTAGGCAGTTAGGTATATAAGGAGGCTGCTTTGCTACGTCAACATAGTTATCGTTTTGCAGTCATAAAGTAAAGTTGTGTTTAGGCGTAAATAAGCGAATATTAAGTGCAATATAAAGAGGTTGCTGTATTATGATAGAATGTATAAAGTAAAAGATTGGAAATACAAACTGTAAAATAGCAATAACGTGGTATTTATTTTATTGACGCAATTGAAAAGAACTCAAACGTTTCAAAAAGGTTAAAACGTAACATGGTGTCAGAAGTGTGATTGCGTATTTAAAGTAAAATAATAATAAAAACATTAAATAATTAAACAATACAAAAAATATAAAATAAATAAAACAGAGTAAAATCAAAAAATAATTAAAGGTGGACATGCTCAAACGGGAATTAAATAAGAGCTGTTAGAGGAATTTCAGAGAGGCGGCATAGACATCGATACTCACGAATTTGATGATGGGAATGATGCTGAGATAAGTGCCGCTGCAACCACAAGCAATATGGACGTTAACTTATTGCTGGCCGCTTTTATGAAAAAATACAAGTATTGACTACTACACAAGAAACTTCTACAGCAGAAAACCAGAATTTTTTGGGAAAATTTGAAACCAAATTTGAGAAAACTTCAACTGAGCTACTAGAAATCTGTACAGCCGATATACGAGAAACTTCTAGAACCCAAAATCAAAAAATCTTGGCTGAGGTACGTGAAACTTCTGGAGCAACGACTGAAAAGTTACAAGAAATATATATGAGACGGTAAGCAAGAGAGTAGATGTAGTAGAGACAAGTGTAAAATTTCAAGAAGACTTGATGAAAAATTAAATGTAATGAAAGAGAAAATTAACAGTCTCCAGTGCCAAAAGCCGGAATCAGTGCGAATCATACCAAAGGCTTTTAGCAGAATGAAGACCCCTTGTACACTTTTGCGGTGTTCAAATTCCAGATCGAACTAATTTTGCTCTCAATCTAATTTTGGCCTTAAAAGGTGCTACAGCAGATTCTAGAAACCATGCCAGCCAGCTGCAGAAACAACTACAACAATTTAATGGAGTCAAAGTGTCGAACTCAAAAAGCTAATAAGTCATTACAGGCCTTTACAATGCTGCAAAACTAGCTAGCACTGAGGGGCAAGAACTAGCTCCCATAAGCGAGGGCCCCACAATCTCCATATCAGTGATGCAGAAAAAAACAGCACGCTTACAGCGAGCGGATACATTAATGGCAGACAAAATACTTTCACTATAGACACCGGTGCGACGCAGTCCATCATATAGTGAAGGGAACTCAATATCAGAAAACGAACAGCTACTGGAAAGTCCGCCACCGTCTACGGGAAAATTGACGTGAATGTGACTATAACGAACACTACTGTAAGCCATATTTTTATTGTCGCCGATATTGTAGACGAGGTTATCATTGTTGCCGACAACAAAAACTACCACCTCAGACTGAGTCATTGATATGGGCGCGTATGGAGGAAGATTGTGAGGACAACCGCCTGTGGGTAGTAGAACCAGCAGAAATTAAAATGGACTTGTTATAAGCAAAGGCACTCGTCAAATGTAAAACACAAGGAATAGTCCCAGTGAGAGTGCTCAATCTATCAGGCCACGAAAAACTCATTTGTGAAAAATCCAAGGTAGGCCACGAAAAATTGAAGTCAAGGTAGAATAGATATAGAGCCAAACATAATATTAATACGGGCGAAGCGAGACCGATAAAACAGGCACCCAGAAGTATACCTCTGCCGAAGCTTAATGAATTTAAGGAGCTGGTCAATAAAATGGAGAAGAGAGGTGTAATTGAACTATCATCGAGTCCTTGGAGCTCACCTGTAGTCCTATTTAAAAAGAAAGATGACAGTACAAGATTCTGCGTAGGAAGGAAGCTAAACGATGTTACTAAAGTGGACAGCTACCCGCTACCAAGACATACTAGCTGGGACGAAGTGGTTCTCTACATCCGATCTACAAAGCGGGTATTCACAGGTAAAGATTGCAGACAAGGATAAGGTAAAACTGCTTTCAGTGCGAACGGTGGCAGTTTAAAGTTATGCCATTTGGATTTTGCAATACACCGGCAACATTCGAGCGACTTATGGATTGCGTACTAAGAGGACTCCATTGGAAGACTTGCCTGGTTTACCTCGATGACGCAATAGTGATGGGCAGAACTTTCGACGAACACCTCAAAAACCCGGCAGAAGTTCTGCAACGAATATCAACGGCTGGACTAAAATTAAGCGGGAAGAAATGTGCATTGTTCTAAAAACAAGTAAAATATTTGTGGCATCTTGTTACAGATGGCATTTCCACAGATGAAGATAAAATACGAACAGTAAAGGACTAGCCTCATCCCCAGTATCTTCATGATTTACGTAGCTTTTTGGGACTCTGCACATATTACAGACGCTTTGTGCCTAACTTTGTGAGCGTGGCAAAAAGCTTACATGAGCTCACCAAGAAATCTAATGTGTATCATTGGGGTGAGTTACAAGAAAAGGCGTTTCGGACATTAAAAGACCTATTGCGTGCAGCACGGTTTTGGCGTATTCAGTCCCAGGTGAAAAATTCATCCTTGACAATGATGCTAGTGGATATGGTATTGGTGGTATACTTTCACAGGTGGTCAATGGGACGAAAAAAGTCGTAGGAATTATTGTATGACTCGACTTGGGCTACTGGCAGTGCTGGAATGCATAAAATATTATCATAAGTACCTATATGGTCGACATTTTCTGTTAAGAACTGATCTTTCCGCACTGAGCTGGCTGCAGCGCTTTAAGAACCCTGGAGAACAGCTGGCACGTTGGATTGAGCGCCTCCAAGCTTATGACTTTAACATTAAAAACCGAAGTGGAATAAAACACGGAAATGCTGATGCTCTCTTACGCCGGCGTTGTAATTTGGAATGTAAACATTGTGTGAAAGCTGAGCGGAAGGAGTCCATCATTGATATCCGGCTAACGCAAATAGATGCAAACGAAGACTAGTCAGGAGCGCAATGGAGTAATCGAATATTGGCAAAGAATATAGCAGCAAAAGAAGAGGAATGCGTATTGGGCACAGTGGGACAGTTTAAAGTTGATTAATGGGTGCTTATATCGCCATTGGCAAAATTCAGATGGCAAAACTTCATCCAACCTAATAGTAGTGTCTTCATCTAAAATGAAAGAAGTCTTAAATGAGTTCCATAATGGAGCCAGCGGAGGACACCTTGGGGTGACAGACTCTGGAAAACTAAAGCAACGTTTTTATTGGGTTGGATGCCAACAAGCAGTGGCGGATTGGATAGAAAAATTTACCCAGTGTACTGCCACTAAAGGTCCAGATTGAAGAAGCCGAGGTCAACTGCAACAACATAACTCGAGCACACCTCTCGAGCGGATAGCGATGGACGTAGCAGGCTCTTTTCCTGTCAGTAATGCCGGAAATCGTTATGTTCTCGTCGCGATGGATTATTACAGCAAATGGCCGGAAGTTTATGCCATTCCCAATCAAGAGGCGAACACAATTGTAAATGTTTTTGTGAACAACTGGGTATGTCGCTATGGGGTTCCAATAGAGCTACATTCCGATCAGGGTAGGAATTTCGAGTCTTCTATACTCAAAGAAATGTGTAAGATATACGTTATTAAGAAGACTCGAATGACGACGCTTCACTCAGTCTGATGGACTGGTAGAACGATTTAATCGAACCCTGGAGGAATACTTGCGAAAAGTAGTGAGCGAGCAACAAAAGGATTGGGACAAACTCCTACCGAACTCTTACTGGCGTACCGATCAGCTGTCCATGACTCAACATCTAGATCACCTGCCAATATTATCCTTGGAACTGAAAAACAGGAAAACCTCAATGAACTTCACAAATTTGTGCGCACGCGAATTAAAACGGTCAGCGATAGAATGAAAGCCAGTTATGATAGTGCATCAAATACAAAGGGCTTCTATGAGGGACAACTGGTTCTACTCTACAACCCATAGCGGAAGAAAGGATTATCTCCCAAGCTGCAAACTAACTGGGATGGACCTTATAAAGTAATCAAAAGGTTAAACGATGTGTGGTATGCAGAATACAGAAATACAATAGCCAGCGATCAAAAATAAAAGTGGTACATCTTGAGCGACTGGCGAGCTATGGGAAGAAAGATAATGGCCTATTCGGGAATTGGGAGGCGGTGTCACGAAAATAAAAATGCATAAATAGAAAATACACCACATCAGTGCCTTTGGTTCTGTATTGTGGGATTTTGGTTTATTGGTATGTGTCAAGGTTATCAATGTGTTACCCCGGTAACGCCGTACTGATTTGTGTATTTGACGGCATTGCCAATTGGACCATCTTTGTGTAACACAATCTTACATGTTTAAAATTATAAGACGTAAAACAGAGGATTTGCGAGCTTTTAAGACACTTTTGGAACTTTCCAAACTGTAGGCAAATAGGCATATAAGAAAGCTGCTTTGCCAACGTCGACATAGTTATCGTTTTGCAGCAATAAAGTAAATCGTGTTAAAGCGTAAATAAAACTCAGAAGTTTTGAAAAGATTAAAACGTAACACTGTCAATATTTTTATTTGAAAACATCTTGGCTAGATAAGGAAAATCATGAAATGAAATATCAAAAGCTAAATTTAATACATTCAGCTTTTCGAATTCATTAACCTTCATTTCAAGACGCTTTTCGGTATAACCTTCTAATGAAATCATAACATTCTAATGAAATCAAAGTGGCATCAGTTATTTTCCTTAATAAGGCAATAATATAATACACAATAAAATATAGATTACTCTATTGATATATTCAAAGATGACTCTAGTGATATATTAAGTTTGTATTTCTTTGCAAAGTTAAATGCATAAATATTTACAATTCAAACGTTTTATGAATCAAATTGTTACGTTTTAACCTTTTTAAAACCTTATAGGTATTCCTTTTATCAACCTTATAGGTATTTAAATACATTATAAAAAAACATGACGCAAACAACCAAGATCTAAAAAATCTATTTAACTTCTAATACCACAAATACATTTTTCCCACAAATTCACTTATGTTATCTAATTTTAAATAACCAGCTTGTTATTTAATTTTTAAACAATTATTAATGTTAGGTGAAAATTCCACATTTACTTCGAAAAATATGATAAATATTGTGTTTTACCAGTTTGCTTTGAAAAATATTTTATATCTCTGGAGAAAGCAGTGCATGTCCTGATAAAACAGAACGTCTGGCAACCCTATTTATCTTCAGCTGTCTTTGACATATTACGCCACTTACGCTCCTAAAAGATTTCAAAGTTGCAAACTGTTAGAATGCAACGTGTTAAAAAGCAACTACATAATTTATCAATTTGGTGTTACTGGACTGATACATTGTAAATATACTGTTACGTTTTTACCTTTTAAAAACGTGTTTTTATGAGTTCGTAGATTGTAATTAAAATAAAATAAATTTTGTGTTTGGTTTTAATTAAAAAACCTTTATTCAACACAGTTATGTGCACCACTGCTTGTAATCTTTTTACAAGCAATAACAATTTTTACTCTTAATTACTCTGTCTGTTTACAACTTTGTCAACAACATTAATTACTCGACAGACCTTTCTTCCTAAAGATCTTCCAACCCGATTGTAGTTATAACTTAGGTTCGATCACAACCTTTTCAACCAGAGGTTATCAACACTTAACTCTCTTTACTGAGTTAGCTCCAACTAAACTGGTTTTTTACTTCACGATTCACTTTACGAGTTTACTCATTATAAACTCTCTTCACACAAACTGCACTCGCTGGGTTTACTTTACTTAAAATCCACTCGCTAAGTTTACACCAAATAAACTGATTGCTGTTCGCATCGATGTGCTTTTTATATGGATATTTCAGATAGATTCCAATTTCTTTCTTTTAATTTCTTTTTAGTTCTTTTGTAGCCATGCGTATGTAAACATCTACCTCTTTCAACTTTTATTTATTTTAGCGAAGTAATAAACGTAGATGTTCCCGATCTTATTTTCGTAACAATACGTTAAGTCAGTAAGTTAAATAAGTCAGCCAAACATTTTAATTAAAAGCTAAAAAGCACGTCCAGCTCAGTTTTATAAAAATTAGAGATGACAGTGATTTTCAAGTAATACACAAGATAATAGAAAAAATAATTACTTACAATTTCAGTTATTCTCTTTTAAAATTTTGTATGGAATCCCAGCGGTAAAAAGAACAAAGTACCTAGACAATCATTAATGACGTTAGTATTATATTCTAAGCGAGCTTTTAAGTACTTAAAATGTAATTAGAACATCATATGTACATAACAAAACTTCGATTACAATATAAGAGGCGGATTCAGTTACTGCTCACTAAAGTATTTGTTTTTTATTTTTATCTTAAACATATTAAAAATAACAAAATGCCGTTACTTTTGTGTGTATTTAGGAAGTCTGGGTCAAACAAAATAACTTGTGTATTTTACATATTAGTTAACTTTTAATTTTTTGTGTAATTTAAGCGTAATACGACTGTGTTTAAGGTGATCTTGAATTATTAAAATATTAAAACAAAATAAATAAGAATTGGAGGCTTTTCTTCAAGAAAGCGGTTGGCGAATGCCCGATTTTGAATCTGAAATATATGGGAAAGGTGAATAACTTTATATACATATATAGATCCAGATTCCTATGTAAGTTTTCAAAAGAAAAAACATAAGTGATAGTTTAATATTAACTTATATTTTTTTCTTGAGATTGCAAAAATAAAAACCATTTTAGAAGCAGTTGGATTAGAAAGATTGATCAAATATTGAAAAATGATGTGTATTTATCCATGAGTTATGACGGGCCAAATGGAAAGAGAAGCCTTAAAGAATCTAAAGCCTTACATGATGCAATTTTCGGTAGGTGTACTTCAAATTTCTCTATATATATACATACAGTGGCTCCAACCCAAACTCGGACACTATACCAAAATATTTTCGATCGCTTAAAAATCATAAATTTTAATTAATTTTTTAGAAAAAAAACCCTTTAGTTCAATTTTCGAATATTATACGGAATAAGCACAGCTAAAATCAAGAAGATGGCTAGACAACGTGGACAAACTAGTATCGAATTAAGAAAGCTTATTAATGAGCATGCAAGAAAGGGAAAGTGTTCGCGAAATTTCAAAAATTGTTGGCAGAATCATTCAACTTTGCACGACATAATAAAACAGTCCAAAATAGACCAAAACATGCCAACAACACAATATTTTCTGAGGCAGAAGAACGTCTTTTTGTCAGAAAAATAAAAGCAAATATCCTCCTAAGTTTATCAAAACCTGCTGCTATTGCTGAAAGTGACCTTGGAAAGAAAGTAAGCCCATCAACAATAAGAAACTTGTTTAACAGACTTGGTCTTAATGGTAGAAAAACTAGACAAAAACCTTAAACTTGCAAAAGAGTACCAAAATAAGTTTTTCTTTTTTGAGAAACGTTATGTTCACCGACGAAAATATTCGGTCGGATGGTAAACCAATAGTATGGAGGGGACAAAATCAAGAATTAAGTTTGAATAATTTGAAATCGACTGTAAAGCATGTGGGTGATTCATTGCTTGTCTGGGGCTCATTTTCTGCATCAGGTCCAGGACTTTGCATTTTATCACTATCATGGATCAAAATGTTTATTTAAACATTTTAAAAGAAAACTTGCTAAACTTGCCAGGTCCAGATCTTTACATTTTATCACTATCAAACTTGCCAAAAAGTGTGGATAAGCTTGCTCTGGATAACGGTTTGTACTTTAACCAAGATAACGACCCCAAGCACAAGGCCCATAAAGTAAGACCTTGGCTGCTATATAATATGCAACACGTCATGTTAACACCACCCCAGAGCCCCGACATAAATCCTATTGAAAATTTGTGGGATGCGAAAAAATATCAGCTGGTTACTGTTGATCGAATCTATTCCCAAGAGACTCCAAATGGTTATAAAAAACAAGGGTCTGCACACAAAATGTCAATTTTATAACAATAAGTAATATCCTCAGACATTTACACATGTAACCGTCCGAGTGGATAACTTAGTATTTGTTAAAGGCAATATGTATAAATTTATCTATCTGAGAGTTAAAAGCACAATTCTTCTAATACTTTTAGGTCATAAGTTAATAAAGATTAAAAGAAATTTTCCCATGTTGGTCGGCTCTAGATGCTATATAATAGTCTAAAGGTAAAACAAACGTCGTCTAAACCCAAGGCTGTTGAGCATCTCTGGAAAATACCAGACAAAAAAATTATGGAATATCCGTATCTATCATAAGGGTTCTACGGGAAGCACATCACAAAGAATGGAATAAAATAACCCCTTAAACGTGCAAAAATCGTGTGGAGTTCATGCCAAGAAGGCTCTGAAAAATAGCAAAGAATACTGAACAAAATATTTAAATTATTTCACGTTACTTTTTTACTTTTTATGCTTTAATTATAAGCTTATGATTGTACGATTTTAAGCATGAATATTGCGATATTTTTTTAATTTTTGTCAATACTGTTTTAAAGAATTGATTTTTTTTTTGTTGTTGAAATACATGTTTTTTGTTCTAATTATTGATGTGTCTTTTAATTTTTTATATTTAAAAAATTATCCTGTACGATTTTAAGTGACACTCACTGTAGATCTAGGGACCCCACAACCCGGTTCGTCGAACCAGCTTTCTCAGCGAAGAACCACTCTGCACTGATATAATGACTCAACGGCGGCAGAACAGAGTCCTCAGTCCGAAGGACTGTTGACGCAGAGCCAATTAATCAGCCTTCTCATTGCCAGCAATACAACAGTAACCCAGTACCCATCAAAGTTGAACGTCCTTCCGCAGCCTACCCAGGACTAATTTGCAGTCCCGAACAACCATGGATCTGACCAAGCACGAGCTGAGTGCTTTGAGGGCCGCCTGGCTATCCACAAAAACAGTCACCTGGCCCTCAATGCACCCACTTTCATTCTCTATCATCCCCACTGCTTTTCTAACAGAAAAAACTTCCGCCTGTAATACATTGCACTTACCATTCAACTTATTGGAACACTTAAGGTCAATTTGTTCAAAGTAGACGCCAGCACGGTCCTTTCTCCGTCCTAGATTCGTCTGTATAAAAGGCCAGACCGCCAATAGGAGGATCGCATCCCTGCAAATCTCCCTGCTCGGTATCACCGTTTTCCCAGTCTCAAAACTCATGGTTGGCAGGATATAGTCACTTCCCCCCTCATTCCCTGTATTCCTTCGTGGAATGTTATGGGCAGCGTTGTCAACTTAGTGCTTTTGGCATTGTTTTTAGTGCTTTTTTCTTTTTAGTGGCTCTAAACCATTATTTCAAATGGTAATAAAAACTTTTACAAAAAAGGAATAACACAATAAAAAAAACTTAGACTATACAAACGAATTAAAAATGCATTATTGTTAGATGAGATGTGTAAAATGCTTAAGTTCCTTACTACGCGTATGTCAGCAAAGGATTGGCAAAAGGACAAAACTTCTTCAAAAATTTGGTTTCTTATCTAAATTAAACAAGGGTCATTGGAGTTCTTGATATTTTCTAGCCTTGTTTCAAGATTTTGGTTTATTTAACACTTGCTGTCTTTGTAACACACATTCGAAGTCAACGCTGAGTGGGAAGATGACACAGCTTTGTATAACGTCAGCTTAATAGGGATTATACATTAATTGTGTATGGCCATTAACAATGTCGATAATTTTCTGAGGACTTCTCGGTGTCAAAAGCCCTTTCGAAATGTATAAAAGCAATATCATATGTATCAAAAAGAATTATAATATGCAAGTGTACTAATTTTTTAAATTTAAAAATGGTTAATTTTGCATATCTTAAGGACGATTATAAAGGAATGAATGTGGTCTAACTGACTTCATTGCGTTGGAATTATCAAATTTTTGATAAAATCGAATAAAACACTTAAATATTAAAAAAATACACAAAATAAAACTAAAAACAGTTTTAAATTTTGCACTTAAAAAAATACGCATTAAAAGTTGACAACACTGGTTATGAGTTTTATTATTATTTTTTAAAATCTGTGCCCCGTTTCTGTAACATTCGCATCGAAAAACTTTTCACATGAAACGAGGGAATTAAAACAAAGGCGATGTAAATTGAAACAAGAAATCATTTCTCACTTCAAAGTGTTTTTGTAATTTTTAATTGTGAGAAAACTAACTGTCATTTGAGTTTTTGGCGTAAGATGTTTGAAATATGTGAGTAAAACAGTTTCTGTAGCTTTATTTTTTCGAGGTTTCTCGAACGAGCTGTCAAAACAACCAGCATCTTTAAAATGTATGAGTGAGTAAAGTTAAAAATACAAGTAGGAGTTGCATGTTATTGCTTACCGCTAAACCAATTTTTATAATGTGGTTGCTTTGCTGACTGCTTAAGAGTTTTGTTTTTAATTTCTTTATAAAAACACATTTGCTTATTATTTTTTATAGTTGTTTTTTTAATAGATTTTATTTAAATTTTAAACTTATAAAACTTATTTTTAAACATAATTATTCACTTTAACACTTTTCTTATACACTTCAAAATTATTAATATTGAATGATAATAATGATTTTAATTGATTTAATATATTAGGGCTATTCTTATTTATTTGTACATTAATAGGGGTATTCACATATATATTATATGTATTTTAAGTGTGGTGTATTCATATACATACAACTCCCCCATCGTTTGATTGAAGCTCCGGCTTCAAGAGATCTTTTTATCTATTGCTAATATACTAACTATGAACTAATTTGGAAATAAGAAGTTAATTTAAAATAAATCTTAATTACATACTTATAAATATACTATTTATATTTTCTTTTTTCTTATTTAAATTAATATTTATTCAATTTGTATGTTATAAAATGTATGAATAAAACATTTTTTTTTTCTAAAAGTATTAGTCTTATTATGGTTTTTATTTTCTCTTATTTTCTTTGTTTTTCTAAATTTGTAATATCTTTGCTTTGTGATATATATTTTTTTTACATAAAAATTAATTTTTTTTATTAGTTAATAAAAAATTTCGAAATCATATTCCTCCAGTTGCAGCCGCCAACGTACTAGTTTTGAAATCGGCTCTTTCATGGAAAAAAACCAATGTAATGGCTGATGATCAGTTTTAATTATGAATTTCCTTCCGAAGAGGTATGGCCGAAAATATTTAACGGCCCAAATAACTGCTAACAATTCTTTTTCCACTATGCTATAATTTACCTCATGTTCGTTGAGGGTCCTGCTGGCATAGCAAACAGGGTGATCGTTCTGCGATAGAACCGCACCAATTGCAAAATTGCTCGCATCTGTATTCAAAACAAATGTTTTAGTAAAATCCGGGTAAACTAAAATTGGGTCAGTCATGAGAGGTGTTTTTAATGTTTCAAAACTTTCAATATATTCCGGATCGGTGATGTCCATTTTAGCATCCTTTTTCAAATATTTCGTCATTGGCTTCGCAATTTTGGAGTAGTCCTTTATAAATTTCCGATAATAACCGCTAATTCTTAAAAATTGTTTTATTTGTTTAGCAGTTTTTGGCAAAGGGTAATTAAATACACATTCAACCTTTAAGTTTGGTCTTATTCCTTGATGTGTGACAATATGTCCTAAAAATTCAGTTTCTCGTTTAAGAAACTCACACTTGTCTATTTCAATTTTTAAATTTGCATTTGCAAGTCTATCAAGTATCATTCGTAAAGAATTTATATGTTCTTGAAGAGAGGATGAATAGATGATGACATCATCTAAATACACCAAACACACTTTATTAACCAAATCACCTAAAATTATATTCATCAATCGTTAGAATGTTGCAGGGGCAGTTTTAAGTCCAAAATGCATTCTTAGAAATTCATAATGCCCACTTTCAACTGAAAAAGCGGTTTTGTGAGTATACCTTTAATCGATTTCAACTTGGTGGAATCCCTTTGCTAGATCTAATGTGGTGAAATACATACATCTGCCAAGTTTATCCAATATTTCCTCTATATTTGGGATTGGAAAACGATCATCAACTGTTTTTTCATTTAATTTTCTTTAGTCTACCACAATACGCCATTTCTTCGTTCCACTGGCATCATCTTTCTTTGACACGATCCATATTGGGACAGAATAACGAGAATTGGAGGGTTTATTACGTTATTATATAGCATTTCCTGTATCTGCCTTTTCACTTCCTCCTTGTGAATATATGGATATCTATACGTTTTCGCAGAAACTGGTATATCATCCTTGGTAATTATACGATGCTTAATTACACTTGTGAAAGTCAGATTTGAATTTTCTCCATAAAATAAATGACTATATTTTGCTAATGTATTAAGTAAATTATCCTTTTCTTCTGCATTTAAGTGATCCACCCTTATTTTCTCTAAGTATGACTGATTGTTACAACTTTCCTTTAATAAGTTATCATTTATGAAACTATAATTTTCAAGAGAAACTGGCCACGCATTTTTATTCTCAAGGTATATGGTCCGGACACTTAGTAGTGGTTTCTAATTTAATAAGTTCATTCTCAGAGTTTGTATGTTCTTTAATATGTATTAAGCCATTTTCAATACTGGAGATAAAACTAACTGTTCGACATTTCTGCATATTTAATATTGCAACATTTCTATTATTAATTCTAAGTTCGTTATTTTCATAATCAATAATAGCCTTATATTTTCGTAGAATGTCGTTCCCTATAATTCCATGATAATCACTGTGAAATCTACACTCAATTAAAGTGTCATTATCATCTCCAAGTTCTTTAAACATTGGTACCTGATAAACAACATTGGTTGTTATGTTATTCTGTAAAGTCCTTAAAGTTAAACTTTCCGATTGTATTCTCCATTTCGAGTCACATATTCCTGGGTTGACAATCGAATGTGTGGCCGCAGTATCCACTATAAATTGTAAGCAGTCTTTAATTATTATATAAGGCAATTGCCCTGAGAGGCCTGAGTATGAAAATTTTGCAATGTATCATTCTGATTCGGTAAACTATTACCATTATTTCGTTGACTTTTATAATTGTCTACATGTGGCGTGGATGACCCAACAAAATTGACCGAATTTCGTATAAAATTTACATCCGTAGGTTCCGAAGAGGTGGAGTGACCCTGATGGTTATGCACAGTGGGACTATTGTTCGTAAAATATCCTCCGTTATTATAATTATATGGTGTATTATTGCGATTATTGTTATTAAAATAGCCTCCACTATGTTGGTATCCGTTATTATTTAAATGGCCTCTATTATCTTGATATCTGTTACTGTTTGGCCTATTGCCATTGCCGTGATTAAAATTTCCTTGATTCATTTGGCCATATCCGTGTGAACTAGCGCGATGACCTGTTCTACTGCTTTTAACATTTACATGAGAATCACGATTATTACCAGTGTTTGAATTATCAAATTTTCTGAAATTTTTACTTTTATTCTCACTAATAATAATAAGCACACCCGGAAGAAAAAAGTATATCCATTGCGGTTTCTATTGTATCAGGATTCCTACAAGCTAAAATCGTTCTCATTATTCTGACATTATTCTTCGCAATTTGTTCACTATTTGAATTAACTCCTAAATCTGTGTAAGTCTTATTATTTAAATTCCTTAATTTATTCTTTATTTTGTTGTAAAATTCAACCACATTTGTTCTAAACACTACTGACCTGAGTCTGTCATAAAGCTCTTTTACACTATGTTTCTCTCCAAAATTGTTCTTACTTCTTCCCAAGACTTGAAAATTTATTTGAACAGTTTCCCTTGCTCTGCCTTTAAGTTTGCTTCTAATAATATATATATATATATATAAAGGTATATAAAGGTCCAAAGGTTCCGTTCATCCAGATCTACTCATCAATTTTATCCAAACAATTTAATTAAGTATACATTCATATATATATATATATATATATATATATATTATATATATATTCATATATATATATATATATATATATATATATATATATATATATATATATATATATGAATATATATATATATAACCTTGGATTTCAGCGCCTTTGCCTTCAATCTTCCTAATTCAATAATGCGCTGTTTTACAGTTGCGGATGAATTATTATTATTATTTTATATGGTTTATTCGGTATATAACTTCTTCGAGTAGTTCATTCAAAACTCTTTTTTCTAAATTTGGGAGTGTTATCGTACAGCAATTAGTATTTTCATCTTAAGTTCTTTTTCTTAAATCAATTGCAGTATGTATAAGCATTTAGTAGTTATATGCCCTTTTTGAAAAGTTAATTGTTATTAATTTTGTGTGTGTTAAAAAAAAAATGAATTTTACACACGTCAGTTTTCTCTTTTTTTTTTTAAATCTTTTTAATAAGTTAATTAAATTTTCTCGCATTTATCAATTTAGTTAGTATTATAGGTGTTTTGTTTCTGTGTCATGGACAAATTGTTTATTTGCGCATTTTTTTATTTATTTATTTTTTTTATTTGTACAACCACAACAAAATTGTTATTTCACTTTGTTTATGATACATAAAAATGACAAATAAAAAAAAATTTTCTTTTTCTCAATGATATTCTGGCATCCTAAAGACTGCGCCAGTTTTGCTATTAATTTCTTTATAAAAACACATTTGCTTATTATTTTTTTATAGTTGTTTTTTAATAGATTTTATTTAAATTTTAAACTTATAAAACTTATTATTAAATATATTTAATTATTCACTTTAACACTTTTCTTATAGACTTCCAAATTTTAATATTGAATGATAATGATGATTTTAATTGATTTAATATATTAGGGCTATTCTTATTTATTTGTACATTAATAGGGGTTTCACATATATATTATATGCATTTTAATAAAGGTGTGGTGTATTCATATACATATAACTCTTAAGCAGAGAACATACAATAACATGTTTTTCTTTTGCTTATTGTCTATCAAACTTTTCAGTAAGTATTAAGCAACACAGTTATGTAATTTGAAGCTAAAAATTAAAACAAAGCAAAAATTTTAATGCTGTTGCTATTTTAAAGCAAGCAATTTTAATCCTGGTTACGAACACCACATTTGATATATCAATCACATCAAATTCTTCAAAAAGGTTACTTATTTTTTCTTTATGTTAACTGCTGTATTTTTTTCCACAATGGGCCACTGTGGTCTCTGGGTGGGGTACTTCGATACCGCCGATTTACGAATCAGTACATGGGTTGTAAGGGTCTACTTGCACTGATTGTCTTAAAAAAACAGGCGGTGCCATACCCACATAAATATTTATTTGTCTATATATTAAAAACGGTTACAAGAAGCGTCTCTAAATTTTGTCAAAATAGGTTGGAGTCAATACAAATCGTCAGTCAAAAAGTGGGCGGAATCGCATAAATGGCCGTGGTAAATATTTAAATATTTATTTTTGTATATACGACAACGGATTACGGAGAAACGAAACGAACACGCGCACTAAAAATTCAGAAAATTCTTAAAACCTAATGAAATAAGTGTTTAAAAATAACAAAAACATAAGAATATATTAAATAAAGCATCATTTGTTACGTGGAAATAAAATTAAGTGGAATTGTTTAAATATTATTGATTAAAAACACTTTTATTTGGCCCAGCTATGGCTGAGTGTCACAAATGTAAAAATGCAATACGTGGTGAATCAGTAATACATTGTGAAGGTGTTTGTAAAAAAGTATTTCATAGTTCCATTAAATGCTCGGGGATTGACCAATACTCGGGAAAAATACTGGAGGAAAGAAATTTTATGAGATTTATGTGC
Organism: Wohlfahrtia magnifica; assembly: GCA_023159175.1. Lineage (NCBI taxonomy): Eukaryota > Metazoa > Arthropoda > Insecta > Diptera > Sarcophagidae > Wohlfahrtia > Wohlfahrtia magnifica. The sequence goes on along the minus strand of JAKWBJ010000388.1, from coordinate 44,533 downwards.
GATGACTGTATTCAATATATTCATGATATTGATTTAGTGTTGAAGGAAATACAAGATGGCGTAAATAAAAACAAACAGAACTTAATCGAATATAAGAACGAATTTGCTTCTGCATTGAGCCATAATGAAAATGAAATAAAGCAACTGCTCGAAGCAATTGAAAGCCGATATGAAGAGAGACTTAGAAAAATAGATAAAGCACAAAAGAGCTGTGAAAAAAATGTATCAGAAATTAAAAAAGTTTATGAAATTATAAATGTTTATGAGAATAAGGACAAGAATTTGTGTAATACAATCGAAGAAAGTAATAAGAAAATGCAAAATAATATAACAAAAGCAATAAAAGAAACAAATGAAAAACAAAACAAAATGTCATTTGCTGAAATTGTAAAAAAAACAACAATGTTGCCAGAGTTAAACAAACAAGTGCCAATTATAATAAAACCCAAAGAAAAACAAAGAATTGAAAAAACAAAGGAAGACTTAAATAATAAGGTAGACCCAATTGACCTGAAAATAACTAATGTTGAAAACAGAAGTAATGATACTCTAATTATACATAGTGAGAATAATGAAGAAAGAGAGAAAATTAAATCAGCCTTACAAAATGAAATGGGTGAAAAATATGTAATTAAAACACCAAGCAATAATGAAATGAGCGTTACAATAACAGATATGTCATTTAAATATTCTAATGATGAATTAATTGAAAAAATGAAAAAGCAAAATGCGGTTATAAAAAATAGTAATATAAAAATTATTAAAACATATGAAACAAAAAGGAACAACTATATCAAATACAACGCGAAAATATTAATTGATAACGAGTCGTACCCAAAATTACTGTCGATACAAAAAATTAACATTGGATGGGAAAAATGCCGAGTATTTGATGGAACTGAAGTATTGATGTGTTACAAATGTAAAGGATTTAATCATAAAGCTAGAGAATGCAGAAACCAAGAAGTGTGTTATAGATGCCATGGTAACCATAAACCGGAAGAATGTAAGGATGAAGTTAGAGCCAAATGCATAAACTGCATACGATATAATCAAAAATTTAACCTCGGACTTGATGATAATCATAGCAATACAAACAGAGAATGTCCAGTATATCAAAATAAATTAAAAATAAAAATGAGAATGATTGGTTTTAATATATAACAATCAAAATGCATGAACGGTATATATACAAATGTTCAAGGACTATTGAATAACTTTAATAAAGTAGAAATAATAGCAGGATTAAAAGAACCTGAATTTATAATACTATCGGAAACGCATTTAACGAATGACATTGAAGAGCATGAATACCAGCTGTTTAATTATGAACATTTTGTAACGTTCTCAAATTCAACACGCACCGGTGGGGTTATAATATATTTTAAAAAAGAATGGAATGTCGAAAAACTGTGTGAAAAAGTAGCCGAATCAAAATATTGGATGTGTGCTTATAAAGTAAAAAATAAAAATACAAACTTAATAATAATGGCAGTTTATAGATCACCAAGCTATAGTGAAATGGAATTTTGCAATGCATTCGAAGAAATCACTGAATTAATTACTGAAACGAATCTTGAAATAATTATAGCAGGTGACTTCAACATAGACTGGATGAAAAATGATACATATAAAAATGGGATACAATCAATTTTGAATAATAATGGACTAAAGCAAGTGATAAATGAATACACGAGAATTACGGAAAGTACAAAAACATTAATAGATTTTGTTATAACAAATAATGTGAATGTTGTCGCCAAAACCAATGCTGATATTAAAATTGCGGATCATGAAACAATAGATATAATAATAAATAATAAAGACTATAATCAATCAACGAAGAAAGTGATAGAAATATTTAAATATAATAAAGATATGTTTAATAGAGAATTAAGAAGTAATTTAAATCATTGTGAAAATAACAGCGTCAACTATTTAACATATAACATCGATAAATGCATTGAAAATGCAATAAGAAAATTTACAAAAAAGAAAACTATAAATGAACAAAATAATATGAACAAATGGTTTAATAGAGACCTAAGAAAACTTAAAAAGGACAAAAACGTGAAATATTATATCGCGAGAACGTTAAACACAAGCGAAGCTTGGAATAATTACAAATTAATAAGAAACACATATGAAACAAAAATAAAAAATGAAAAGAACAAATTTATTAATAAGAGTATTAGTGAAGCCAACGACCAAAAGCAAATGTGGAGAAAAATAAAGAATTTAGTAATTAATAAGAAACAAAATGTGATACAATCTGTGATATTTAATCAATTAGAATATAAGGAAAACCATATAATAGCCAATAAATTTAATTATTATTTTGTTGAGAGTATTAAATCAATTAGAAATTCAATAGAGCAAGTGCAATATATAAACCGAATACCAGAGATAAATTCTAAATTCAAGTTTCGTGCAATCAATCTTACCGAATTGAAAAATATATGTAGAACTATTAAAAATAAACCTGACTTTAACAATGTATCAATAAAATTAATAATGGATAATTGGAACACCATAGGAAATAGTTTGTTAAATATAATTAATAAATCTTTTGAAGAAGGAGAATTCCCGGAAAGCTGGAAAATATCATTAATAACACCAGTAGAGAAAATTACTAAAACAAAACAATGTGAGGAATTTAGACCAATAAATACACTAAAGACTTGTGAGAAAATTATCGAAAAGGTAGTGAAACAACAACTTGAGAAATATTTTGAGGGAAACAATATATTTTCGAAATACCAATCTGGATTTAGGAAAAACTTTTCATGTGAAACAACGTTAAATTATGTTATAAATAAATGGAAATATGTGGAGAAGGACAAAAGAATTATGGCTGTTTTCTTAGATTTCAAAAGAGCTTTCGAAACGATTGATCGTGATATTTTATTATGGAAACTTTATAATTACGGGATACAGGAAAATGAACTAAAGTGGTTTAAATTATACCTAACTGATAGGAAACAAATGGTGAAAGTAAATAACATAAGGTCAGGACATGTAAATAATGACTATGGTGTACCTCAAGGATCAGTTTTAGGAGCATTGTTATTTATTATATACATAAATAATATGCCAGAAGTACTTCAGAAAAGTTAAATTATATTATATGCTGACGATACACTAATATTTACAGAAGGAGATACGGATCAACAATGCTATGATAATATAATACATGATATGAATAATGTTAATGAATGGTTAAAAATGAATAAATTAAAGTTAAATGAAGATAAAACGGAACTTATGCAAATAAATATGGACAATGATACAGTGTTTAAGATAAATAATCAAATAATAGAAAAAGTCAATCAAATTAAATACCTCGGTTTTATAATAGATAACAAATTAAAATTTAATGAACATATAAATTATATATGCAAGAAAATTGGTAAAAAAATTGGTTTTTTTAGACGAATACGTAATAAAGTTTCTATAATTACTGCAATTAATATCTACAACACCATGATAAAGCCACATTTTGAATTCGCCTCAACAATATCATATACTTGCTGCACCGAAACACAAATTGAGAGAATCCAAAAGTTACAAAATAAGGGAATGCGTTCGATATTAAAATGTAATATATATACTCCAATAGAGGGAATGCTTAATGCACTTAAATGGCTCACCGTAAAACAGAGATTAAAGATGAACACACTGATTTTTATACAAAAGATGAAAAATGGAACTGCCCCACAGTACTTATTTGAGCAACTAAGGCGTGTAGAGGATATTCAACCATATCACTTGAGAAATGAAGGCAATTTCAGACTACCAAGGACAACCACAACATCAATGCAGAGGTCGTTACTCCATAAAGGGTTACACTACTACAATACGCTGCCGGATGATACTAAGAATGCAAATAATATAAATGAATTTAAGAGGAAAATTATATATTTCATTAAGGATATTGTAAATTGAAATCTGTTTTTTTTGTATTATCATAAATGTAAAATTGAAAGTATTATAAATACTACTAAATAAATAAATAAATAAATAAATAATAATAATAATAATAATAATAATAATAATAATAATAATAATAATAATAATAATAATAATAATAATAATAATAATAATAATAATAATAATAATAATAATAATAATAATAATAATAATAATAATAATAATAATAATAATAATAATAATAATAATAATAATAATAATAATAATAATAATAATAATAATAATAATAATAATAATAATAATAATAATAATAATAATAATAATAATAATAATAATAATAATAATAATAATAATAATAATAATAATAATAATAATAATAATAATAATAATAATAATAATAATAATAATAATAATAATAATAATAATAATAATAATAATAATAATAATAATAATAATAATAATAATAATAATAATAATAATAATAATAATAATAATAATAATAATAATAATAATAATAATAATAATAATAATAATAATAATAATAATAATAATAATAATAATAATAATAATAATAATAATAATAATAATAATAATAATAATAATAATAATAATAATAATAATAATAATAATAATAATAATAATAATAATAATAATAATAATAATAATAATAATAATAATAATAATAATAATAATAATAATAATAATAATAATAATAATAATAATAATAATAATAATAATAATAATAATAATAATAATAATAATAATAATAATAATAATAATAATAATAATAATAATAATAATAATAATAATAATAATAATAATAATAATAATAATAATAATAATAATAATAATAATAATAATAATAATAATAATAATAATAATAATAATAATAATAATAATAATAATAATAATAATAATAATAATAATAATAATAATAATAATAATAATAATAATAATAATAATAATAATAATAATAATAATAATAATAATAATAATAATAATAATAATAATAATAATAATAATAATAATAATAATAATAATAATAATAATAATAATAATAATAATAATAATAATAATAATAATAATAATAATAATAATAATAATAATAATAATAATAATAATAATAATAATAATAATAATAATAATAATAATAATAATAATAATAATAATAATAATAATAATAATAATAATAATAATAATAATAATAATAATAATAATAATAATAATAATAATAATAATAATAATAATAATAATAATAATAATAATAATAATAATAATAATAATAATAATAATAATAATAATAATAATAATAATAATAATAATAATAATAATAATAATAATAATAATAATAATAATAATAATAATAATAATAATAATAATAATAATAATAATAATAATAATAATAATAATAATAATAATAATAATAATAATAATAATAATAATAATAATAATAATAATAATAATAATAATAATAATAATAATAATAATAATAATAATAATAATAATAATAATAATAATAATAATAATAATAATAATAATAATAATAATAATAATAATAATAATAATAATAATAATAATAATAATAATAATAATAATAATAATAATAATAATAATAATAATAATAATAATAATAATAATAATAATAATAATAATAATAATAATAATAATAATAATAATAATAATAATAATAATAATAATAATAATAATAATAATAATAATAATAATAATAATAATAATAATAATAATAATAATAATAATAATAATAATAATAATAATAATAATAATAATAATAATAATAATAATAATAATAATAATAATAATAATAATAATAATAATAATAATAATAATAATAATAATAATAATAATAATAATAATAATAATAATAATAATAATAATAATAATAATAATAATAATAATAATAATAATAATAATAATAATAATAATAATAATAATAATAATAATAATAATAATAATAATAATAATAATAATAATAATAATAATAATAATAATAATAATAATAATAATAATAATAATAATAATAATAATAATAATAATAATAATAATAATAATAATAATAATAATAATAATAATAATAATAATAATAATAATAATAATAATAATAATAATAATAATAATAATAATAATAATAATAATAATAATAATAATAATAATAATAATAATAATAATAATAATAATAATAATAATAATAATAATAATAATAATAATAATAATAATAATAATAATAATAATAATAATAATAATAATAATAATAATAATAATAATAATAATAATAATAATAATAATAATAATAATAATAATAATAATAATAATAATAATAATAATAATAATAATAATAATAATAATAATAATAATAATAAATAATAATAATAATAATAATAATAATAATAATAATAATAATAATAATAATAATAATAATAATAATAATAATAATAATAATAATAATAATAATAATAATAATAATAATAATAATAATAATAATAATAATAATAATAATAATAATAATAATAATAATAATAATAATAATAATAATAATAATAATAATAATAATAATAATAATAATAATAATAATAATAATAATAATAATAATAATAATAATAATAATAATAATAATAATAATAATAATAATAATAATAATAATAATAATAATAATAATAATAATAATAATAATAATAATAATAATAATAATAATAATAATAATAATAATAATAATAATAATAATAATAATAATAATAATAATAATAATAATAATAATAATAATAATAATAATAATAATAATAATAATAATAATAATAATAATAATAATAATAATAATAATAATAATAATAATAATAATAATAATAATAATAATAATAATAATAATAATAATAATAATAATAATAATAATAATAATAATAATAATAATAATAATAATAATAATAATAATAATAATAATAATAATAATAATAATAATAATAATAATAATAATAATAATAATAATAATAATAATAATAATAATAATAATAATAATAATAATAATAATAATAATAATAATAATAATAATAATAATAATAATAATAATAATAATAATAATAATAATAATAATAATAATAATAATAATAATAATAATAATAATAATAATAATAATAATAATAATAATAATAATAATAATAATAATAATAATAATAATAATAATAATAATAATAATAATAATAATAATAATAATAATAATAATAATAATAATAATAATAATAATAATAATAATAATAATAATAATAATAATAATAATAATAATAATAATAATAATAATAATAATAATAATAATAATAATAATAATAATAATAATAATAATAATAATAATAATAATAATAATAATAATAATAATAATAATAATAATAATAATAATAATAATAATAATAATAATAATAATAATAATAATAATAATAATAATAATAATAATAATAATAATAATAATAATAATAATAATAATAATAATAATAATAATAATAATAATAATAATAATAATAATAATAATAATAATAATAATAATAATAATAATAATAATAATAATAATAATAATAATAATAATAATAATAATAATAATAATAATAATAATAATAATAATAATAATAATAATAATAATAATAATAATAATAATAATAATAATAATAATAATAATAATAATAATAATAATAATAATAATAATAATAATAATAATAATAATAATAATAATAATAATAATAATAATAATAATAATAATAATAATAATAATAATAATAATAATAATAATAATAATAATAATAATAATAATAATAATAATAATAATAATAATAATAATAATAATAATAATAATAATAATAATAATAATAATAATAATAATAATAATAATAATAATAATAATAATAATAATAATAATAATAATAATAATAATAATAATAATAATAATAATAATAATAATAATAATAATAATAATAATAATAATAATAATAATAATAATAATAATAATAATAATAATAATAATAATAATAATAATAATAATAATAATAATAATAATAATAATAATAATAATAATAATAATAATAATAATAATAATAATAATAATAATAATAATAATAATAATAATAATAATAATAATAATAATAATAATAATAATAATAATAATAATAATAATAATAATAATAATAATAATAATAATAATAATAATAATAATAATAATATAATAATAATAATAATAATAATAATAATAATAATAATAATAATAATAATAATAATAATAATAATAATAATAATAATAATAATAATAATAATAATAATAATAATAATAATAATAATAATAATAATAATAATAATAATAATAATAATAATAATAATAATAATAATAATAATAATAATAATAATAATAATAATAATAATAATAATAATAATAATAATAATAATAATAATAATAATAATAATAATAATAATAATAATAATAATAATAATAATAATAATAATAATAATAATAATAATAATAATAATAATAATAATAATAATAATAATAATAATAAATAATAATAATAATAATAATAATAATAATAATAATAATAATAATAATAATAATAATAATAATAATAATAATAATAATAATAATAATAATAATAATAATAATAATAATAATAATAATAATAATAATAATAATAATAATAATAATAATAATAATAATAATAATAATAATAATAATAATAATAATAATAATAATAATAATAATAATAATAATAATAATAATAATAATAATAATAATAATAATAATAATAATAATAATAATAATAATAATAATAATAATAATAATAATAATAATAATAATAATAATAATAATAATAATAATAATAATAATAATAATAATAATATCCTGAGAACGGTTAGATTAGAAGTTTTTGAATCATCACATATTGGAGAAGCGGATACAGTGTAAAGGCTCCCAGCAACGCTGGAAGGATTGCTCTAGTTTTTTATACAGAAATAACATCACCCCTTCAGTTTTTATAATACTCGCATTTGATCTACAAAGAGCTTTAACTGTAAGTTATGCTGGAAATAAGACATTACAAAGTTGAGATAGAAATTCAGCAGTACTTAGACGCGCCTTCGTGCTAAAGTTCTTACTTTTCCGCAGTGAAATAAAAACTTTTGGTCATTCGTTAAAAGCTGAGGAACAACACACCGGTTGAAAAGGCAAATCTTTTGGCTGAAATGTTTGCAAGTAATTCACACTTGCCGGAGAGCGTTCAACCACTGCCCGAACTTGAAAGAGTATCAGTAACTATGACTAGTACATTCTTTCGAGCCAAAGCTGTAAAAAGGGTCCTCACGAATCTCAACGTTCGCAAGTTTTCTGGGTCGGATGGCATACGAGCACTGGTCATATCGCGCCGGTATTTTTCATCTTGCTGGAAGGTTGCTAATGTAACGCCAATCCCCAAAAAGGACGAGGCTAGTAATATTTGGAGACCAACGATTTGCTTAGCGATCTTCAGTACGGTTTCCGAAAGGGCCATTCTACTGGTGACCTGCTGGCCTTGCTCTCGGAGAAGTGGAACAAGTCCATTCATGGTTTTGGCGAGCATAAGGTTGTGGCTCTGGATATCTCAAAGGCGCTCATAGAGTTTGGCACGAGACTCTCATTTCAAAATTTAATGTCCTTTTTGTACCGACAAACTACCGAGTCACTTCTCTCGATTTATATCGTTTTCTCATAGATCGCGCTATGAGTGGTTATAGATGGGGTCTCATCCGACGAGTTCAGGATAAACTCAGTGGTACCGCAAGGCTCTGTCCTTTCTCCTACTCTTTTTCCAATATTTCTTAACGACTTTCTTCTTCTCACTTTCTCTTTTGCGGATAACAGCAACATTTGTCACTCATATTCGTTTGATCGTAGACCGAGCCTTTTGGAGATTGTGGCGAGAAGGATGAATATGAATGGCACACTCAAAAGTGATCTGGTGAATATCTCCGAGTAGAGTCATGCGAACAGGGTCCATTTTAATGCACGCAAGACTCAATGTTGTTTTTTAACACACAGATGTGGTTGTGTGTTGTCATCTATGTCAATGGGTAATGTGGATATTGAGGAATTAAATTCTCTTGATGTTTTGGGAATGGGAATTCAATGTGACGTTCGTTGGAGTGATCACATATTTCAAGTGTCGAAAGAAGCATTCAAGTGCCTTGGTTTTTTAAGATGGTGCAAGAAATACTTCATTCCATCAGATCTTAATATTTACAAGATCTATATCCGACCCAAGATGGAATACAACTATCATGTATGGGCCGGTGCTTCAAGATCTATTTTGGAGCTTCTCGACCGCGTACAGGAGAGGTCCAAGATGCTCATTAATGACGGTAGGGTAGCCAGCTCTATCGATTCATTAGAGCACCGTCGCAATGTGGCGTGTGTTTCATTGTTCTATCAGTACTATAACGGAGTGCTCTGACGAAATTAAGGAATTAATTCCTGAAAATCATATATTTTTACGCAGTACTCGTATTTTTCGTAGCACATCATTTTGTAGGTGATTGTTCAGTGAATCGCACAACGCATTATAGGGTTTTTTTTTCTTTGGTCGCACTTTACGGTTGTGGAATAATCTTTCAGTGAAAGTATTCACTGCCACTTACGACATGAGTAAATTTAAATTTAACGTCCATAAACACTACTTCTTCTGTCTTCCTTCCCACAACCTATTTTCCTAGACCAGCAGAATGCACTGCATAAGTAGGGACCTTCCCTTGGGTGCTGGTCTTATGTGAAAAAAAGATAGAAATTCAAAGTCGATATTTTAAAATAAATTCATGGATGATAATTCTTCCAAACTGACCCTTATGCAGTCTTTCAAAAGGATTATTCTTTTTAAGATTGGTATTATAGAATTCCAATGCGTTTTGGCATTTATGGTAAAAAAGGCGTTTGTTATGAGCGTTTATTATTATAACAATTGCATTAAAGTGTGTAAACAACCGTGAACACTGAATGATACACAGGGTTTTAATTATTCAAATATACTTTGTGTAGCTATATTTAACTGCTTTTTTACAGAAACAGGGTGGGTGAATTATTTTAAATTTAATCGTACGATTAACAGTGCGATTACGATGAAATAGTGCGATTAATCGCAATTACGGTTATAATCGATTTACAATACCTAAGCAAGACCCATTTTTTCGACTACATCTGGCTGATTTTGTTGCAGAAACGATAGATACTGTTTCTTTCGCATAGTACCATCTATGCGTACTAATCACATTTTTGTGAAATGTTTTGTCTGTTTTACGTTATGCGAGTGTTGTGTTTGGGTCCTTGGTCTAAAACCAGACTCGGCCGTCAAATTCAATTGCATTATTTTAGTCTCGTCAGACCAAATAAACACAAACAGAAGTTAAAATATAACTTGAGAATGTATTAAGGATTCAATCGCAACGTGTTTAATGTTTCTAGCGTTAAAAAAGTATACGAAAAAATAATTCTTATTTTTGCGGTCCTAATTCTTTCACATTGTTTTTTTATTGTTCTGTTTATTTATTTTTTTATAAACAAATTCAAATTTTCTTAAGCCTAATCCAGCGAAGCCCATAGTTTGTCTGCAGAAATATTGATTTAATAATATTTGGCTTTATACAACAAATAATTTTTCATGATTTTCATAATATCATTGCGTGCCAAGAATATATTTCGAAAGTTTTTTCTTTTGTGTTTATTTTGAATAAGTAACAGATTCACAGGTTAACACATTAAAAATTTTCGGTAGTGTTAGAGTACCCTCGAATTTTACCCGTAACTATTTCGAAAGTTACTTTTAATCATCGTCTTGTGTTCAGAAATCTTGAATCTTTGTAGAACTCGATAACTAATGTTGCATGACATAATGATTTAACGTTTTAGACATGCAGTTATTTTGCTACGTTGACGATGCGTTTACTGTTAATGGTATCGTTGGTACTGTAGTTGTAGTTTTTTTTGACAGCTTGGCTGGATTCCGACTGAAATTCTAGCCATGGCGAACATAATCTGCAATTATTCTGGCCCGGTAGCTATTCAGCATCCCACTGAATCCTGATCTGAGTTGGGTCAGGATTTACCTTGTTCGTCCGAGGACTTGTTTTTTAACTTCAGATGGTAATCACTCAGGACTCAATTGGGTTCATTACTGTTAACGACTGGAATTTGATGTAGAGCCTTCTGAGCATTAGCTCCATTTAGGTGGTATTTGGGATGAACGGAATAAGATATTAGATTTTTGTCCGATGTGCCTACGAATATGGCAAGAGGAGGGATTGACGAGGATGGTGGTAAGCCATTAAGAATTGTTTCGCCATTAGCTCATTGCGGAGCTTCGCTGGTAAGACCATAGTTTCCGTATGTAGTTCCAAGCGACCACGTATACCAGCGATATAAAAAATTTGTAATATTGCGACGGAAAGTCTGGGAGGCAAATACACAAATTTGTGTAGAAAACCTTGGATAGAGATTGTGATAGCCTAAAATTAATTCTTAGAACATTCGTTCATTAGATTGTGTTTTATTCGCTACTTAATTAAAATTGCGAACCTGAATATATTCTGCCCTTCGGGTCTTAGTATCATAACGGGTGTGTAACAATTGATTTTGAAGAAAAATTAGTACAATTGCAAATTATTTTTTCTCTTCATATGGAATTTTCTAAATACTTATTTTTTATTATGAAATGCTGTTTTAATGTCTAAGATTTGTAAACATTTTTGCATAAACAGGTTAATTGTTAATTATTTTATTAATTAAAAAATTAAATAATAAAAAGATGGTACAAAATAAATCGGTAAATTTCGGTATCCATTGAAAAGTTTGTTATTTACTATTGTTTTGCAAATAACACATGAACATCTGTTTACGTACGATAAATATGATCAGCTTTGCTATATACTTAAACTAATAAAGCTTAGCGAAACTTCACGAAAAGTTTGTTAAATACATTATAGTTATACAAATTTAATTGTATGTATTCGTTAGCCCTGTACTGTTAGTCCTTAAAAGAATATTGATTTTTACTATTAAATGGAATTTTTTTAATTTGCTGGTATAAAATTTACCGTTAAAAGAATAATATGGCTTATCTTTTATTGTACCCAGTTTTGTTATATCATCAGTTTATTACCCAAACTTACTAACATGTCTTCATTATCGTGAGAATTATTGTCAAATTTACCACTATCATGAATAACATGTGAAATTTCTATTCTTACATTTTTGTTCCCCCAAAGGGAATATCGTGAATCTCCCATGAAATTTTCGTTCCCTTTTCACAAGTTATCATTTCACGTTGAATGTTAAGACCAAATTTTGAAAAGAGCACTTTGAATTTAATAAAATACAAAATAAAATGTTTACACAAAACGTAACCCAAAAAATATTTTCTGAAAATCAAGTAATTTGGAAAGAATGGCAAAAGCTATGTGGGCTAAGGTCATATATTAGGCTTTTAGCATAAAAATTGATTTAAAATTGGCCGTAGGATTTTAGTCACATTCAAGACAGATGATTGTGCCAGACGCTGCTTTAGGTAAGAGGAAATCCAAATTAGTCTCGTTTTTGCAATTCCCGAGTTATGTGAACACTTCTAGTCCTGAAATAATTAAAAAAAACTTATATATTTCACAAATTATGTGAACAAATTTATAGGAAATGGAAAAAATGTTGTTCAGGTCTATCATTCCCTACTGAATAATCAGAAAAAGGGAAACATAGATTTCATGGAAAAATTATGCATGATTGCAACAATAATGGAACAACAATGGAACAACATGGAAAATTTATATTCCTATGAAATGTAAAGTAAAATGTTTACACGAAAATTATCATAATTAAACGGTAAAATTTAATAACAAGAAATTAAAAGGAAAACAAACTCCTGCAAAGCAATTGCCATGCAAAGAAAAGCTGGAATAGAAGAAACAAAACAAACATGTACTTTTCTTCAGCAAGACGGTCAGAAAGAAACTGGTGACTCTGGCCAAACTGTAACAATTTTAAAATGGCTTAAATGCCAAAAAGAATAGCAAAATAAAACGCATACTATTAATACGTAAACGACAGTAAGCAGCGAGAAGCAAGATGAATTAGAATACACACGACCAAAATTTTTTGGTCAGCAAAAAACAAATGAATAATGCTAATACAATGCAAAATATTGAATAAAAACGATTTTCGCCGTTGTCAACTTTTAAGTTTCAAAAAGCACTAAAGCCGAGAAGAAATGCGTAATTTAAAAAAATGCACTAGATTTACAATTTTTTGTTTCAGTTTTACGTATATTTAATTTTTTGTTTCAGTTTTACTTATATTTAATTTTTTATTACTTGGTGTTTTCATTCCATTTTATTAAAAGTTTGATAAATCTTAACTTTTTTACATACTCGGTCCTTTTTAAGACACATAGGAAATTAATAATAATTGTCCTAATTTCACACGGTATCCTCAGAAATTATGTACCGTGTAATGTATTTCTGTTATTTATACAGATATTATTTCTGTCAACTCTTTTATGCTGATTCAGCATAAAAAACCAAATGCATGTTATTTTTGTTAAAAAATCAATTTTTGTAATGGCAGCACCATCTTATTGAATATGCATGAAATAGATTAAAAAATTGTTAGTGAAACTCCGATATCAAGACTTACCGCATAAGGAAGGTGCTGTGCTTACTTATCTAGTTAGTACCAGATACTTTTTGAGTGATGATTTGTATTGGCAATGAAGTCACTTAGCCCAAATTTATATTTACAACTATTTATATATTTACAAAAGAAATTATGTATATTATGCCGCACTGGTCTCGAACCGGGGCGCTTGAGTAATATACCGTAGGGTCTTAGACTGATAACGTTGTATTATTTCCACATTAGAGTTTTTATCTGTTCCCCATAATCGTATTCCATAAGTCTACACGGGCTTAAGAATAGCTTTGTATAAAATAATCTTGTTATTCAAACTTAATTCACATTTCGGGCCTAATATCCAATACATCTTTTTTGTTTTGATGTTTAGAAATTTGTGTTTAGTTTTGATATGTTTCTTCCAAGTAACACAACAACTGGGATTTGCATTCCATTAAGTGCAACTGGTGGGCAACATTCTCTTCTAAGGGAAAAAGTTATGTGAGAAGACTTCGTTGTGTTTATTTTAATTTTCCACTTTTGCAACCATTGATGGAGTATATTTAATTGTCTTTGTAACAAAGTAGAAGCTGCTATAGGACAATCTGCCGACGCCATAAAAGCTGTGTCGTCTGCATAAGTCGCAGCTGTAATATTTCGTAAATATGACATATCACACGTATATATTGAATAAAGTGTTGGGCCTAAAACACTACCCTGAGGTACTCCAGCTTAAATCGTCTTTATATTTCAAAACTCTTCTTTAATATTAACATAAAAGCAACGCTCATTTAGATATGATTTTAGAACCAGGGAAAATGGTGTTGGTAGCAAATATTTTAATCGAAACAATAGCCCGGGATGCCAAACTTTATCAAAGGCTTGCTGGACATCTAAGAATACCGCAGAACGCCACAGTATCTGCAAAGGTTGTCTTTTGTGTAGCACATACCGCCAGCCTAACATCTGGGTCTCGTATCCAATACCGTTAACGAAGGCTTTGGTCTTGAAATGGTCTACCAGTGGCTGATTTTCCCCTAGATAGGTAAGCTGCACCAACCTCTCGACTTCGATTGCAAAGGCTTGAAGCGACTCATAAGCCTTTTTCCTTCGGCACCTTAACTCCATGCGGTACAAATCTAGTTTGTGCTCGTCGCCAAATTTACGTTGTAGCGCCACCATTAAGTCGTTGTAGTTGTTTCTGCAGCAGGCTGGCATGGTTTCTAAAATTTCTGCTGCAGCACCTTTTAACGCCAAAATTAGTTCTAGAGCCTTCTCTTCATCGTCCCATCCACTGTGTCGAATTGAAATTTAAATACCGCCAAAGGTATATTACCATCAAAGCTAAGAACTTTTTGATATGATTCGCACTGGGCCTGGTCGTTGGCACTGTAGACTTTTGATTTTGTCTTCTATTACATTAAATTTTTCATCACAGTCTTTTCTAAATTTGTCACTCTTGCGTCGACATCATTAGCCCTTTTGCTTACCGTCTCATATATTTCTTGTAGCTTCTCTGTTGTTGCACACGACGTTTCTTCAAATTTCTTTTCAATTTTTGCCAGAAAATTCTAGCTTTCGGCTCTAGGTCTTTCTTATTTCGGCTCTACAGGTTTCTAATAGCTCAGTAAAAGTTTTCTCAAACTTCGTTTCAATTTTTGCCAAAAAATTCTGGTTTTCTGCAGTTTCTTGTGCTGCAGCCAATACTTGAATTTTTTCCATCATAGCGGCCAGCAATGAGTTAATGTCCATATTGCTTGTGGTTGCAGCGACACTTATCTCAAGATCATTCTCATCATCAAATTCGTGAGTAGCATGTCTATGCCGCGTCTCTGAAATTCCTCTAACAGACGTTTATTACGTGTTGTTGACAGCTCTAATTTATTTAATTTCCGTTTGAGCCTATTCATTTTTAATTCTTGGAATTTTATTTTACTCCGTTTTAGTTATTTAATTTTTTTTATTGTTTATTTTATTTATTTTTTATAATTACTTTATTTTATGTACGCAATCATACTTCTGACACCAGTGTTACGTTTTAACCTTTTTAAAACGTTTGAGTTCGTTTAAATCGCGTTAAAATAAAATTAACACCACTTTGTTGTTGTTACAGTTTTTAATTTATTACACTGTAACTTTTATACAATTTATCTTAATACAACTATATTCGCTTATACAACACTTTTACTTCCGGTTAAGCACGTCTTCATCTTATCACAGCAAAACGACGACTAACTGTCACATATCCTCTATTTTATATCCGTTAATTCAAATGTAACGAATTGGTAGTGCACATAATTACCAAATATACCAATTTCCCACAATACGGTTTTAAAGGCGCTGATGTAAGTTTTCTTTTTAGGCATTATAGATAGTTGCGGTTTACCAAGGTAGCAAATTCTGTAGTAATTAAATATTGCACAAACACCTATAAAATGAAAAGTATTCTCTGGTTTCCCAGTATTACAGATTAGACATGAATCAGTAGAGTTATTTCCAAAACTTTTAGTATTCAGATTCAGCAATCCACCCCTTGATTTTATTATTATACTCGTAATACTTGAAAATAAGTTTTCAGTTAAGAACGCCATTAAAATGAAGTAGAGAATAGAGATCATGATGTAGTGAGTTCATTGCGTTTGCTATATATTTTTCCAGATATTTTGGCTTCAAATAGGCTCACAAGGGTTATTACATTGTTTGGAGGAGTAAAACCTAAGTACATAGTGCCCCTCCCTTCAACTTCCATTACAAGTACTCGTTCTTAGAGATTTTGATTATTTCCACCATTCGCTTGAACATTTCACGCTGTTTAATCGTTGTATGTTGTACGTTGTATGTCTAATGTAAAAAATTGCATTCCGTGTTAGCAAATTATTAACAAATTTGTTATTTATTTGCAAAAATTGAAATATATCAGTTATTAGATTCATCTTCGTTATCTTTTCTATTTTTTTTAATTAACTGGTAAACACAGATCATTCTCCTTTTTAATATTTGTGTTATGTTCTTCTCAAATAAAAAATTACATTTATACAGGGTTGGTCAGCCATTTTATAATGCACCTTTTAACAGGGTGATAATTTTTTGTAGAAAAGAAAACACCATTAATAATTATCAGGTAAACCACAGAATTCATTTCCGGTCTAAAGTGGAATTAATTCCGTAATTAGCTTCTATAGAAAACAAAAAACAAAAATGTTCTGTATGGAACCACTTTTGAAATTAAAAGTGATTTGAAATTAAAAGTTATTTTATTACGATTTTTTTTAACTGTTGTTTTTTGATTTTTACAAATTGTAAAGTTTATTTCTGAGGCAATATTTGGGACATATGTATGATGAAAAACTGATATAAATATAACACACTTTATATTATTTTCACAGAAAAGTAAACTTTAAATTTTTTTGGAATAAACAAAATCGTTCGATATTGTATAGTACAAAAAACAAAATCTATCAGATTTGCAAATACGGAATCAAAACCATTTTGATCTAAATATGTATGTGACTTACCCGTATATATTTAAATGTAAAATTTTAATATACAAAAATACATTTGTCTAATCAAGTGGCGTTGTTTACTGAAGTAAAATATTTAAATTTTGACATCATTCAACGAATAAGTGACCACTCAAATTATTTGTGGTAAGTTTTCTTCAAAGCCTCACTGTAATATGCATTGGCTAGCTTTAGGTAACATCTAAATTTAACGATAAGTCTGTCATATGGTTAAGAAAATTCAGAGAGGTTTTTGACTGTCTAAGTGATTAAGAAATTATGTAGCCACAATTGCGCATTTTATAAACATCTTATTTATTATTATTTATTAACTTTAAAAAAGTTTGAAAACTATACTTCTACTAGGGAGGGCACTGATGCGGGGGTCTACCTCCTGGACAGTGACATTAAACTGTCCTTTAGACTCCCGAATGAGTGCAGCGTTTTTCAGGCTGAGATATTCGCTGCATTCAAAGCATCTGAACGTTTTTGCAACTTGGTTGCTGAAGGAGATGGTGTGGTCTTTTACATGGACAGTCAGGCGGCTATCAGGGCGCTGACTGGTTGCCATGTCAGCTCAAGGCAGGTTGCATTGTGCAGGAGTACTCTCCGTTGCTCCTGGATATTTTCAGTGTAAAACTGTGCTGGGTTCCGGGACACACTGACATGCGGAGAAATGAGATTGCAGATGAACTGGCAAGATCGGGCGCGACCAAGGGCATAGTATTGGCAGATAGTTTATTTAAGAGCTTGATAGACAGCTGAGCCCGTCGTTGAATGGAGGAGCAGAGGAGACTGGAGGGGCTCCAGGCTGCTTTGGCCGCGACTTGACTGCTCTAGGAAGGAATTGGTCCTCAATCTGAAGAGAGTATCTCTTAGGATTCTGATTCTGAGTTTTTGTGACAGGGCACTGCACTCTAAGGGCAAGCACGGAGATTTGGAAAGCAAGCACTCCAATTTTCTTCCGAGTTTGCGGCGATACGGTGGAGCCGGATACTGTGGAACATATCCTCTGTCACTGCCCGGCTCTTTATGCACGCAGGCCCAGGTTGCTGGACCGAGGCTTTTTGATGGACTGGGTGATGATATTGTGTCGGCTAGGTAATGCGACCTGGAGGGTTTTATATCAGGCCTAAGCTGACTCTTTACGTGATGCCCGGTTCTTTTCTGGGCATCTGTTTTCTTTTTCTTATATACTCTTTTTAACTCTTCTTTTCCTCTGTCCTTCCTTTCTATCTTCTTTCCTTCCTTTTATTTGTTTCTATTGTCTTTTCAGGGAAAGGTCTTTCCACAATGGGTCTCTTTGGTCTCTGGGTGTGCTACTTACTTCGGTTCCGCCTTTCGTACCTACCTACCTATACTTCTACTACTTGTTTTGTTAATGTTTATGGGTACCAAAACATATAGCAATTACAGCACGAAATTGTAATATAAAATACATACAGATTAAAAAAAATTAATTATAGAAAAGAACAGTTTATACTTTACTTTGAAACTCAAAGTATGTCTTATCTGTGATATAGTTACCTGACACTGGGATAGGTTCTGATTTCTTTCTATGATGGTCTTTAGAATGTTGGAAATCTGAGATTTTTCTTCTTGATTCAGCTTACAATATGAACTTTTCACAAGTACGGACATAGCCAATAAATGCATTTCGCTTTGCACATCATAATCATCTATAACAATTAGTTTTTTCCAAAGTATACTAAAAGCGTCTAATTTTACGAATTCGTCTAAAAAAAAAAAAGTAAAATAGTTTGTATATTATTTATAAACACTTTAAATACATCATTATATTAAATTTTTTGAACTTATTTTTACAATTCTCTTTTGTCTTGCCTAAAACCTTTGCATTGGAGAAAATAAGAAGGAAGACAAAAATTTTTTTATTTATATTTTATTTTCTTTCTTTCATATTTACACTGGCGAGCAAAAGTATATGAATGCTGACAAAATCCATACAATATTTAAAAATAAGCAATTCCTATAAAATTTTAGCGTAGGTTACTTATTATAGAGTATAATATAACAAAGATCAAAAATAATAATTAAAAATATTATGTAAGTTATGGTATCATCTCTCTCTTCCACAATAGACCACTCTGGGTGGGGTACTTCGGTACCGCCTTTCTTACCTACCTTACCTTATGTAAGTTATGGTATCATCTTCCAAAATTGTTATAAAATAAATATTTATCCATAGTTTCCGTTGCACGTGGAACTATAATTTGTTGACATTAGGTCTATGTTTTTGTTGTTGTAATTTTTAACTATTTCCCACATCTGTATTATGCTTCTTGTTTCTTTGGAGCCAGTTTTATTTGTGACACAATAGAATTAGGTACAATTAAGTGAAACAAAAATAATAAAATATTAAAAAAATTATATTTTTTTATTTGGAAATAATACACAAATAAATATCTTGTACGCCATAAAATGAAATTTATTTGAACACCTTTGCTTGTAGTGCGTAACTTTACTTTCATCGAGTCATGCTGTTGCATACCGTTATTTATTTATTAAAATTAAAATATATGCAATTGTCATGGAAACCAGAAATATACTCTTAAACAAATTTTTTATGCGCAAAAATATACACTAAAAATCCGAAAAAAAAATTAAAATCTGCTCTAAGAAAAGCAAATTTTTCTTTGTTAATAGAAAAGTTTATTGTGTGTAAACATAAAACATTTTTCACATAAAATCCAAAACGGCGTTAGTTACAAAAAATGCGAAGTCGGCTTTTTGATTATGATGTACCCCTTCTTCCTTTCGGAATACAACGTACTTACCAACAATATTCTAAGCCTAATCTAAATACTTTTTTTTTTTAATTTTAACATTTTTTGCTGGTTTTTCAGAACGTATAAGAAATTCCATATGAGGACATTCTGTACTTCTAATTAAAAGACAGTCAGGTAAAAGACAGTCAGTGAACGATTCAATTATTAAGTGACTAAACTTACTATGCAAAAAATCGGTATTTGAGTTTTAGATCATGTAGTATTTTATAATTTTTATTTTGTATTACCTGGGGTCTAATCGCCTTTCGACGAGTTAATTTGACAAATTAATTTATTTTGGGATGACGGTATTCGATATCGAAAAAAAAAAAAAAAATACAAAATGTAAGATTATGGCTTTCGATAGCGAGTCTTCGATCGAGTGTAATCTTTCTAAAGGCTGGTTTAGACGATAAGACTTTACGTACGTAAAATCACATAGAAAATATAAAATTCCATCCATATTTTAAAATTGAGAGTAAAAATCTTACGACTGATTTTTTTTACGTTTACACGATATGAAGTAAAATTAAAGCAGCTGTTTCAAAAAAGGCCGATAGTGTGAGCGAACAAATTTGCTTTTTTCTTAGTTTACGTAAAAATACATCCCTGATCCAATGCGATGGTTTTTTAAAAAAGTTTAAAAAACAGAGGCCGTACGATGTCGTACGTTCTATTACATATTGAGTTTACACGATACTATCCGCTCTATTCTACACAAAAATTTAACATGTCGTACGACTGGTATCACAATCTAAACCTCCTTAAACGTCGTTCGATAGTAAAATTGTCGTAAATAAAAATCAAAATAAATTTTGAAAAATTTATGCTTTATTTACTTTTAAGTTGAAACACAATTATTATTTAATTTTTGTGACAACATTTAATAATATAAATTAAAAAAATAAAAAAGCCAAACTCGTCTTTCGATTCAAATGAATACAAATAAATTAGGGATATTACTTATGCGTTGAATATTTCGTAAATTTTCTTATTTTTATCGGGTGTGCGAAAACGGGTTTTGCATACTGTAAATAACATAAAAAAGATATAATTTCAAAACATCGAAACTAAAAAAATATGTATTCATCAATATTGTTCAAATCAGCAATTTTTGCCGTTTTGTAAAAATATTTTTAGTAAGTAAACTAAATAATTCTTTTTGATTACATTTTATTTACCTCAATACTTTGTGAAATAACCCTTATTTTTAATGACTACTGAGCACCGTTTTGGCATAGGGTCAACAAGTCTCTGACGTGTTTCTATTGGAATATTTTACCAATTGAAACTCCCAGAACTGTTCTTTATTTGAATTGTTTTTTCCTGGGAGAGCTTTGACAATTTTCCATAAATTTTCGACAGGATTTAAGTCCGGACTGTGTCGGCCAGCTCAAAACCTCGACGTGTTTATTCTAAAACCAAACTTTCATTTCCCGTTCGGCGTAAGGCATCTTGATATCGTTTAGTATATTAGTATAATAAATGGCATCTATTATTCCTTCTATTTTAAATAGAGGCCCTGTGCCATGGTAGGAATAGCAACCAAGTCTAAAAACAACAAAATCAAAAAAACCAAATCTATACTTACACTAAATTAAAGAAGAGTGATGCTTAAAATTTTGGAAATGTAACGAGATTATATTCATAACAGACCAGTAAACAAAGTGCAATTACTTTTTTGCATACACTTTGTATAAGGGATTTAGCAATTTATTTATTTTTTTTCTTGAACAGCACTGTAAAATAAACTTAATATTTTTGCTTAAAACAGTGGTTACTTCTTTAAGTTATCACAATTTGAACTAATAACAAAAGCCATAATTTTACATCTATTAAAATAACTTTCTAAAAACTTTAATTTTTTTTTTAAAAATAAACCATATATATAGGGTAGGAAATCTATCGGTTTAAATTTGAACCAGCTGTTATTTCAAATCTGGCAATACTTATGTCATTCTATTCTATCACAAAATTCAGTATATTATCTCCACTAAACGAAATGAATCGATTTACGCCTGTGCAACGTTGGGACTTATTGGAAATTTATCATCATTTAAAATCATCTTTTTGGATGAAGCTCATTTTCAACTTGGCGGGTACGTTAATAAACAAAATTACCGTTTTTGGGGCTCAGAAAACCCAAACGTGGTCTTACAGAAGCCAATGCACGAATTACGAGTGACTGTTTTGTGCGGCTTATGGAGCAGAGGCATCATTGATCCATATTTCATATTTCGAAACCATTACGGTCAATTTAGATACCTATTACACCATGATAACCGATTTTTATTGTGCCCGCTCTTCATGGTCTTGATGTGAACGATGTTTGGTTTCAACAAGATGGTGCAACTTGTCACACATCTCATGCCACAGAGGATTTATTGCGTCAAACGTTTGAAGGTCGTTTAATTAGTTGAAATGGTGATGTTAGTTGGCCGCCAAGCAGCTTGGATTTGACACCGTTGGACTATTATCTGTGGGGCGCCGTTAAATACAATTGTTATGCGGACGAGCCTGAGACAATTGAGCATTTGAAGGCTAACATTCGTGATGCCATTGCCGAGATACGATCCCATACACTCGAAAAAGTTCTCGAAAATTGGTCCTATTGAATGGGGTACTGTGAGGGCAGCCGGTGCAGCTATATGAATAAAATAATATTTCATTTCTAACCGGAGCAATTGGTCTTCATAACAAAAATTTGGCGAAATTTCAAACCGTTTTTGTTTTATTGCATTTTTCAATTTAAACTTTTAAATTACCCACCATATACATATGTATGTATATTAAAGGTGTTCTTATTTGTTTGGTAAAATTTAAGTGTTATGATTTCAGTTCCCCAGGTAGATTTTTATTCCTCTTTATTAAAAAAGCAAATGAGTCAAATTTGGAGCGAATCCTATAGCGTTTAGTAGACACGGAAACGACTTTAATATACATCTATACAAAATAATAGATTAAAATCAATATTCTTTTAAATAATAATATATTTTATTGATTTGAGGTAATATAACAACAATAAAATTGGAAGAGAAAATTGTTTTCTGGATCTTTATTTCTTCAAATTATGGATTTAATATTAGATCAAATTTTTTATACAAAGGATATTTCTGTCGATAAGCCTCTACAACCTAAAGCAACAATTGCTTTTCCTCTTCATCATTAGTTAAAATTCTGTTAGTCTTCAATAAATGTAACGCCTCTCTTAGCAGTATCATTAACAAATAAGTCCTTACAGAATGTCCAACCTTCAAATTCAAATGATGTTTCCCAAGTTTTTTCTGAAACAATATCACTTAAGGTGTATTTTTGAGTCTGTTAAATGTGTACAGTTTCGGCCATTTTTTATTTTACCGTTGGTTCTTTTAATTTAAGTTTTTCAACCATTTTACGTTTTTCTTCTCAACTTATATTTGAATCTTAAATAGGCTAGAGCTACTGTTTCCTCAGAAATATACCATAAATTATTTTTATTGTTTTTAAGAACACTGTTTAGATATCTGGGTTAGTTTCCGAATACTTTATAGCGTCTTGAATAAGAGTCATATCTTGAAGTGGTGCGTCTATGGCATTGGTACATCTGAACCAGATTTTAATGCAAATATCGCTTAATCCATTTGAATCAAATTTCGTAAGTGAGAATTGATCGCGGAACAGACATATTTTAAAAGAATATATTGCTTTTGACATCCATCGTGCATGGCTATTTGGACTAGACGTTCGAAAATTTTGACGTCCAGCTGGATTTATGTATAATGAAACAGTTTCATCTTCATTGCCACTTCTAAATAATACTTTGTTAAGACTTGGCCATTATTTGGAAAATCTTTCAAATATTGAAACTTCTGAAGCAGATGTAGTATATAACTTTGTTTCGAAAATGCTGCGCAATATTTTTCATACACATGATGGCGGCAGAGTAGATTAATTAGAGTACGTTAAATTTTTTTTCTAAGACAACAGCGACGCCTGTGCTGATTCCAGTATTTGTAGACGTTGACAAGCCATTTACTTGTTCATTCTATTTATCTAATATTTCATAAACTGCATCCACAACATTTTTGCCAATTGAAGATTCTACTTTTTGTGCTCCAAGAAACTTTGATGTGCCGTTGTAACTCACCAAAATTGAAATCCGTTTAACTTTTGTGATTCCGATTAAATCTTTAATGAACTTTTCATCAAAATGGGCTACCACCAACAACCAATTTTATTAACCTATAAATGAAAAAAGGATTGTAGGAGAATTTAATACTACCTTTAGTTAAAAATAAAAAATAACTTACATTATCCATAAAACCAGCTGAAATTTCTTTCATTATTTTATACGGTTTCCTTGACGCAAACAATGAATAGTTGAATGGTTAATGACAAGTTCTTCTACACGGTGTCCTAATGTTTCAGCTGTTGCTAGGAGAATGTAAATTGCCATTCCATCAGACACTTTGTCATTGTTCAGTGCTTCTACTAACCGAGTTGTAATAAAAATTTTGTGACCTTGTTTTTGATCTTAAGCAGAGTTTGAGTCTAGGTTTTCTTCCTCGATAGTCGTTTTGTTAATTGGTAACTCGATAACACTATCTCCATCAGTCCACTCCATAAGTTGGCAAACATCTATAAAAAATCCAAAAGTGAATATTTAAAACTCAAATTTTTTCATATACAAAACTTACCTGATTGACTCGACTATTCCTCGTGGTGATTCCTTTTCGATTTGATAAAGCCATATCGACACCGGTCATACAGTCAGGACGTCCTTTTTGCCTTTGCATCTCTAGAAGCAATCTATCTTCTACAATCCGAATTTTGTCTAGCGCATCGACGGTGACAATATCAAATAACTCGTCCAGAGTTTCAAGAAATGTTTCAGCAACTTGCTTTTGGGCATTTGACCTTTTCTCAGGAACGGTTTTTTTTTTAATATTTTCCACTTTTCATATAAGTTTAATGATTTGTCGACACACTTATCCTCTTTTTGATTCGGTATACGTGCTTGATGCTAAAATTTTTGAACGGAATCAGTTGCCAATTTTGTGCTTCGCTTTGCTAAAAGCCGTACAAAGCGAATATTGTAAAATAGGACTTGCAATGGACCTGACGATTTGACGGAAGTTTTACCCCAGTAATTTGGTGAGAAACATTCCAAACTTAATCAGTTTTGTTGACTGATTGGTGGTTCTTTCGTATTCAATTTAATGATATTTTTGATATCTTTAATTTTAATTACACTCTTAATAATTCACATCACTTATATCAATACAAATAAAAAATAAAAAATAAAACTTCAATTAAACCACGATTTTTACAACAATGGTATTTGGAGTTATAGCAGTAATGTTTCCAACGGTCTCTCGTTATTAGCAGCGACGTCGTTGAGGAATGCACAGTTTGCAAAAATTGTCCGTTATCATCATTGACTATCGCTAAGGAGTATACAAGTTCTAGGAATAGTTCACACAAAGAGTAGTGTTCTAAAACAATAATTTTAAACTGCATAAAACTGCGTTTAAAGTTTTACCGTTATTGGAACTTCATAAAAATACACAGAAATTATCGTACAGCCGAAATATTAATCTAGCGCAAACAAAAATATTAATGCTATATTAAAAAATATATATCTACTAACAAAGCACTCTTATAACTTTTTTTATTTTTTATTCCTAAAACTTTTTTTATATTTTTTCCTTTGTTCACAAAAAGCAATATAAAAGCACAAATAAAATTAAAATTGCAAATGAAAATCTTAATAACATAGTAAAGAACACTAAAAAGGGTATTTTTTTAAACATGATCAAGAATTAAGATGTCCCACTTCACCTATACTCTTCCCTATATTTTTGGAAAAAATACTGCATGTATAAAATTGATGTTTTGCCCATATTCACTTGTTGAATATTTAAAGTCGTTTCCGGGTCCATAAACCGTTATCGAATTCGATCTAAATTTTACATACTTACTTTTCTAAAGCAAACGTACAAAAATCTGCCCAGGGGTTTATAAAAATACGATATTTCGAAATAAGGACACCCTTAGAGTATAAATAGTCACGTGAAAAATGATAGGGATATTAATGTGATACATTAAAATTTGATAAGAAAGTACGTAAAATGAGAGAATAGCTGATAAAGGAATTATTCTTATTTTTAGTTAATTAACTGCTGAAACAAGTCATTGCATTTTCATTAAATTATTGCTCGTATTTCAAAATTTAATTAAATCACACTTAAATATAAATTCAGGGACTCTTCAAGGAATTTTCAAAATAGTTATAAAAAATATATTATAATAATAATAATGTTGTTCTAGAGTGGTTAATATTTTGTCGATGATACGAAGTACACTTATAGGCCGGTAAAGCATGGTGGCGGTAATATTATTGTTTAGGAGTAATTTTCCTATGATGTTGAGCCAATATATCGTCTACAGAAACTTATAGCAACAGATTATGTCGAAATCCTCCGAACTTGTATGCTGTGTTCTAAGAAAGGTTTAAGATAACAATATCATTGTATTAGACTGGCCGCCACAGATTTAATGCGATAGGCGATTTATGGAATGTAGTAAAAACAGCACCCAGCACAGTGTCCCACAAATTATTATGGGCTTTGGGAATTAATTCAAGCTGCGTGGTATGATATATCGGCTTCAGTAGGTCAAAATTTTGTAGACTCTATACCCTGTCGATGTCTAGTAGTTTTAAACAACCACGGTCCTTAGCGGAAAATGTTGGCCATATAGGTATTTATGGTAATGTTTTATGCATTCCAGCACTGCTAGCATCTCGCGTCGGCTCACACAATAGTTTCGTTCAGGCTTTGACGGCGTGTGGCTATAGTAGCCTACGACATTTTCTGTCCCATTGACTACTTGTGAAAAAACACCGCGAGTACTATATCTGCTAATATCACTGTCTGGTATTCCTCGAAAGTACTGTCCATCATAATTACGTCATCGAGGTATACCAGAAAAGTCTTCGAATATAGTCCCTTCAACTCGTGCTCCTATATCGCTCAACTGTGGCCGGTGCATTCCAGTTATAACAAATAATATGTATAACTTTTAACTGCCGTTTTCTCCTTATCCTATTTCAATAAAACCCTCCTATTCCAAACAGACAGGGAGAAGGAATTTTGGGAAAGAGAATTTCGAATTTTCGAGTTGAAATTTAGAAAATGTTTTTATGGCATACTTTATGGACCTAAATTATTTTTTTTTATCATACACTTGATATTGAAAATTTATTAAGATGACAACTCTAAATATATGTATGTGATGAAAACTGATTTTTTTTTTTTTGGTCCATTTGATTCCGTCATGTGTGTCAAATGAACTGATTTTGGTGAACACACATAGAACCAGCTAATGAAAGTCTAATATGATTTTTTCCAGGATAAAATGGGCATAAGTGTCTTTCTTCTAAAATTAATTTTTTTTTTAAAGCAAAGTTTTGTTGTTTCATCATCCACCAAATTATGTACAAACTTACATTTTCAAGTTCTGCTCTTTTCGGGGCTAATTAAAGTATAACATAAAAGAATTCTTCATTCAGAACAACAAGTAGTTATTACGGTATATCTTTGTAGCAATGTAAAATAGAGCTCTAAACCTTCCACTTGGTTTATTAATATTAGCCCTTATGTAACTGACAAAAAAAAAAATACACATTTTGTATTACAAGGTACTTATACAAATCTCATAGAAAATAAAGATTAAAAAAATATGCACCCTATTGTGCGTTTCGATTACGGCTCTGCATTCAGTTACGTTTCGATCGAAAATTGGTATTAAATAAATGAATCGAAAGAAAAAGAAGAAGACAATAATATTCTCAAAAGCATGGGAACGTATGAAACAGAAGATAATCAAATTTTACTAAAAACCTAAAAAGTAGCATATAATAATGGTAAATGAGAAAAAACGAAATTTTTGATTTTTGCTTGTCTTTCATGCAAGTGAATAAGCGTAAATTTATATTTTTATTAAATTTTTTCACATTTTCTATATTTTCATTTTGTATTTAATAATAATATAGTAATAAATTTTAGCAAATAATCAATTTTGGACTAAAAACCAAAAATCGAAAGTTCAGTCGCAAAACGCAATAGATAATCGGGTACCTTGCCAATCACATAAGGGTTAATAATTTAATTAAGTTAAAAAATTAACTCCACAGGAAAAGTGGAAAATAATGTTAATTTAAAACTATGTTGACTTGTGCAAAAAAATCATTCAAAGTTATGTACTCTTGAACTTCTCTAAAAAGTTGTAATTTTGGCGAATAGAGAAAGCTAAAACATTTTGAAATAATTTTAAATGGCTGTACCACTATAAATCAGAAAGCCTATTTTGAGTTTTTTGTTGTTTGACAACCAGGTGGTTTATACAAAGATTCCCGGGAAATTTTGAGTGCGTTAAGATTGTGTTTTATAAAAAGTTAAATTATT
The DNA here is from genome assembly GCA_023159175.1 of Wohlfahrtia magnifica. Taxonomy (NCBI): domain Eukaryota; kingdom Metazoa; phylum Arthropoda; class Insecta; order Diptera; family Sarcophagidae; genus Wohlfahrtia; species Wohlfahrtia magnifica. The sequence goes on along the minus strand of JAKWBJ010000388.1, from coordinate 15,207 downwards.
TTAATTTTTTAGAAAACAACTCCCTTGTAATATTTAAGGAAATATTTCCCATTTCCCATTTTCCCTTTAATTGAATTGTTGAAAAGGGAAAAATTTTTTCGGGGAGATTTAATTTAGAACAGGGAAACAGGGAGTAGGGAAAACATTTTCAGGGTATTCTTATTCAGAATTGGGCTGCATAACAGGTCGTGAGAATAGACTGCGTCGCTCCGGTGTCTATAGTGAAAATGCGTTGTCTGCTATTAATGTACCCGCACGCTATAAGTTCTTTTGCTACAACATTGATGGGAGCTAGCTCTTGCCCCTCAGCGCTAGCACGTTTTAGTTTCACGGGGTTCCTGTGATGATTGCTTTTAGTTCGTCTGTTTATTATTCCTAGATGATGAGACGAATCTTGATCTTTGGCGTGGCGCTTTACAGTTTCTTCGGACGTGATCACTCTTTAAACAGTTAAAAAATTTAAGTTTTGCCTTTTGTTCTTTTTCTTCCTTTTTATATTCATTTAACCTCCACGACTTGCATTTTACTAACTTTGTTTATTTGTGGCTTAAAAATCGTGGTAGCGGTCTCCTGCACCAGTGCGCAACTCAAGGTCTCTGCGAAGGTTGTCTTTTGTGCATACCGCAAGCTTAATATTAGGGTCTTGAATTCCGTTAACAAACGCTTCGGTCTTGAAATTACCTATCAAGCGGGTGGTTTTCTCCTGGTTAGGTAAGCTGCATTAACCTCTCCACTCCCATCACAAAGCTTGAAGCGACTCATTAGCTTTTTGCATTCGGCACCTTGACTCCATACGATACATCTCTCGTTTGTGCTTATCACCGAATTTTCACTGTAGAGCTACCATTATATGGTTTCTAGAATTTCTGCAGTTGCACCTTTCAGATCCATAACTAATTCCAGAGCCTTCTCTTTATCGTCCTAAACATCGAAGCAAGAGGTTTTTATCTGCTGGAACTTTCCGGTACTATTCGCACAGGTTTCGGGTTTCTGTCACCGGAGACTTGATTTTTCTTCCATTACATTCCATTTTTCACAGTTTTCTCAAAATTTGGCATTCTTGCTACCACACCATCTACCATCTTGCATTTACATTTTCCGGTTGTTTTTTCAAAGTAGTGTTCAAGTTGCTTAAAGTTTCTCGTACCTAAGCCAAAAGCTTTTGATTATCAGTTCTAGAAGTTTCTTGTGCATCCGCCACAACTTTTTTTTAATAAGCTTTTCATTATCAGTTCTAGAAGTTTGTTGTATTTCAGCCAAAAACATTTTGCTGTACTTGAATTTTTTCCATCATAACAGCCACCAGCTAATTAACGTCGATACTGCTTGTTATTGCAGCAGCATGCATCTCAGGCTCATCCTCGTCATCAAATTCATAACTATCAACTTTAACGCCGCGCTGAAAAATAAACGCTTTTGTAATTCGGTCTTATGATTAGTTGTTGACAACTCAAATTTTTTTTTATATATAAAACCAGCACCGAGGGGATGGCCAATACTCATGCAGTGCATTGTGCTGGTCTATAAATATTAAGGAGATCTATAGGTCTTGTAAATATTAAGGAGATCAGATGGGGTGAAGTATTTCTTGCACCGTCTCAAAAAACCAAGGCACTTGAATGCTTCTTTCGACACTTGAAATATGTGATCATTCCAACGAACGTCACAGTGAATTCTCATGCCCAGAACATCAAGAGCATCTGATTCCTCAATATCCACATTACCCATTGACACAGATGACAGCACACCACCACGCCTGTGTGTTAAAAAAAAACAATACTGAGTCTTACGTGCATTAAAATCGACCCTGTTCGCACGACCCCACTCGGAGACCTTCACCAGGTCACTTGTGAGTGTGACGTTCATATTCATCCTTCTTACCCCAACCTCCAAAATGCTCGGTCTACGATCAAAAGAATATGAGTGACAAATGTTGCTGTCATCCACAAAAGAGTAGATAGGATTAGAAGTGAGAAGAAAGTCGTTAAGAAATATTAGAAAAAGAGTAGGAGAAAGAACAGAGCCTTGCGGTACCCATGAGTTTACCTTGAACTCGTCGGATGAGACCCCATCTATAACCACTCTTATAGAGCGATCTCTGAGAAAACTCGATATAAATCGAGAGAAGTGACTACCGACACCAAAAGCATTAAGTTTCGAAATGAGAGCCTCATGCCTAACTCTATCAAACGCTTTTGAGATATCCAGAGCCACAACTTTACTCTCGCCAAAACCACGAATGGACTTGTTCTACTTCTCCGAGAGCAGCCACCAGTAGAACGACCGTTTCGGAAACCGTACAGACGATCGCTAAGTAAATCGCTGGACTCCAGATATCCCACAAGGTGGTGATTAATCATACTCTCCATAACCTTGGATTTAATTCTCTCCAGTTTAATTCACATTTGAGCAGGTCCACTTTCAATTTTTGGAATTTCAATTTTCTCTCTTTTTATATAATTTTTTTTTTTTAATTTTATTTTATATACGGAATCCCACTTCTGGCTTCAATGTTACGTTTTAACCTTTTTAAATTGCATGCAATAAAATAAACGACACGAATTAGTTGTTTTACTTTATACAGTCTTTTTATTTCCACAATTTAACTTTGGGCAATTTCCAACTTATTTATTTATGACTGCTAAATTATAACTGACTGACAAAGCAGAATATAGCGCCCTTTTATAGTAAATTAACATTAGTTTAGAATGTTTTATATATTCCGCAACCTTCTATTCAGCTATGTTAATTCAAATGAAAATTCCACAAATATTTCAGTTGTTTTGATTTCTGTAATTTGTAGTAAAATGTTGACAAATCAAAAAACTGTGGCATAAAAAATAACATAACTTGATATGAAAAATATTCGAAAATGTCGAATAGTTCCACATTAAAAAACCGGTTATTTCGAATAACCCGAAAACCGTTTAAAAAACCGATAATATAGATAAAAGCCGATTTTTTTATAACCAAAAACCCGGTCGTGACAACTCTAATTTAATATTTAAAAACTTGTAGAAATGTAGAATAATTTATATTTTTTAATTTCCTTTTAATAAATTCAGACCCGGTGATTACAGGTACTGGCAAGACTCCCATGACAAAATAAATGATTGGTCCAAAGGAAACAAAATGTGTTTTTTTTTTTCATCATCTGATAAGGTTGATTTTAACGCAAGCAGATAAACATAAAGTGATAACAAATAAATATAAAATAAATTATCTTAAAATTGTTAAATGTATATTGTAACCTTCGAAAATTTTTATGATTATTTACTAGGGAGATCGATTATTCGACTTTTTTCGGAATAATTCGAAAAGTAGCACTTTTTAAGAAACCGGTTTTCGGTTAATAATAATTCAACTAACCGGTTAACCGGTTCTTTTATTTAAATAAAATTGTTCCTAGTTCTTGAAGCGCAGTGCTGGTCCACGTCGTTTTAAAAATAAGCAGAAGTTGATGGAGAACTTAAAATTAAAGTGGCAATCAATACTAACAAAATTCTAACAAATATACAAAGTTTATTATTCAAAGTACTGAAAAATGCTTAAGTTTCAAACAGCTACTCAAGGAGCTAATTTCGTTTTTTTCGTATTACTTTGTAGAAAATGGAATTAAAGGTTTATTATTATAATTATAATTTAGGTGCCTAAGATAACAAATATTAAATGTTTACTTTGAATAAATCTATTAGTAATATACGAGTCCTTAATTGCCTCGACAAGAAAATTTGATTAGATTTCGAACAGCACTCTTTGTGCACCACGTATTTAATAGTGTATGTGTCACTGTGGTATGTTAGGTAAGGACCCACCTTCCAACCAAGAAGTCGTCGGTTCAATCTGAGGCCACACAATCTGAGAATTTTAAACAGCGATATCACCTCACAACATTACTAGCGACTGGGTATGTGTACTTACGCTGTAAAAAACTTCACTAACTAATACGTCTGCCGTGCGGAACCGGCGTTTGAGGGTTTGTGACCTTTCATCCAGAAGATGAGAAAAGGTTATTTTTGCTTAAAAGTGCATATATTTTTCGATCTACCTTGGTTTTCACCTTCTTTGTGACACGTACAAGGTTGTCGTATATACAAAAATAATTAAATTTATACAAATAGTTAAACGATGAGCATATTTTCAATAACAAAAATATACAAACGTATAAAAATTATACTTATTTAAATTATCCGGTTAATCGTGATAAGCAAACCGGTTTATTCGGTATTCGAAAAATGAAGATTTTCAAAAAACCATATTCGACAAAACCAAAAAACCGATTAAAATCGGTCAAATAATAACCGTTCGATCTTCATATTATTTACATTAGCTTAATGATTTTAATCATAAATATTTTTTTAATTTTACCTTTTTCTTAACATTTTTCAAGCAAAACGATTTTTTTTTTTTTTTGATTGATTAATAAGAACAAGAGCACAACATATGTTGTATTTTTTAAAATTATTTTTTGCAAGTTGTAGCACAATGATATACCGCAAATATTTAACAAATATTTAACGAATTGTTCCGGTACGGAAGTGCTTTATCAAGAGACCACAGAGGCCCATTGTGGAAAGACCTTTCCCTTGATAGAAAAATAGAGAAAAGAAGAAGGAAGAGAAGGGAAGGAAAGAGGCAAGAAAGAGACGGCAGGAAGTAAAGAGTTAAAAAGCCTATACAAAAGAAAAGAAGTAGTCACAAAAACAGACGCCCAAATAGATACCGGACATCACGTAGAGCCAACCCAAACGTGCTAAATAACCCTCCAGGTCACGTATCCTAGCTGACGCCACCTCGCCCAGGCCATAAAAAAAGCCCTTGCGCAGTAACCTCTGTCTGCGCCCATAAAGAGCCTGGCAGTGACAGGGGATATGTCAGTTATTAAGTAACGCAAGGCAATTTAAAGCACAACTTATGAAACTAATCGCCATGTATATTTTTGTCTTAAATATATTCGTAAATTAAATTCTTTATCTTTTTACTTTCCTTTATACGTTATGTGTAAATTTATATTGTTGTTTGATTATATATGCATAAATTTTTGGTCTTACTTGCTATTCAAATAAATAAATATATATGTTCCAGTCTCTAGCTTCCCCGTATCGCCGCTAACTCGGCAGAATTTTGTGGTGCCTGCATCCCATATCCCCGTCCTTGTGCTTAGAGCGCAATGCCTAGTCACAAAACCTATCAGAATCCTTAGAGATTCCATCCTCAGATTAAGGATCCATTCCGTCATAGAGCAGTCAAGTTTAGACCGAAGCAGCGTGAAGGCCTTGCAGTTATTCTACGACGAGTCTAGCTATCTATTAAGCTCCCGAAGAAACCAAGCGATGGTCTTACATACGCATCCGGCATTTCAATGCACTTAGCCGCCAGTATGCCCCGCAACCCAGCACAGCTTGAAGCTGCACACATCCAGGAACGACGTGAGGGTACTTCTCCACAATACAAGCAGCCTTGCGCTGAAATGGCGTCTAGTCAGCGCCTGGATAGCTACCAGATGGTCTATATAAAAGACCACGCCATCCCCTTCAGCAACCACGTCATGAAAACGCTCAGGTTTCTAAGGATGGCAACGATCACAGCCTGTAAAAAGCTGCAGCCGTCCGGGAGTCTAGAGGACAATTTAGTGTCACTGTCTACAAGGTAGACCCGCGCACCCTCCTTGGTCTTACAGCCATCTGTGAAGATAGCATGGCTATTCAGCAGTCTATCAACAACTTCCCCAAGACTCTCTGTTGGGAAATACTGCCGACGGACTCCTGCTGAAGTCGCATTCCATGACCCTGTAGTCCGTAGAATCCGTACGGATCACCAAATGCGCACCCCAGCCCAGCCGTCTATAATAGCCAAATGTCGAAAATTCAGAGCACTAGCTAGGTCTTCTTCCAAAATCCTCTTAGCAGCTCTCCTCTCCGCCGCAACCACCAGAAATGTTAAGCCTAGGATAATGTCCAGCGCTGCCTGAGGAGTACTTCTGAAGGAACCAGATGTGACCAGAGACATACCTGCTCACCTTATCTAAAAGCCTTCTTCTACTGGCATTTCTCAGAGCTCTTCACCATACGATACAGTCATAAGTAAGGACAGGTATAACCATAGTCATAGATCCCACTTCACCACCACCGGGCGAAAACCCCATCTCTTACCAATGGCATTTCTAACCGTACAGTAAGCGTTGAAGGCCTTATTCATCATCAAAATGGTGGTTTCCCTCCAATCCAGTTTCCTATCTAAGACAACTCCTAAAAACTTGGCCCCATCAGATAGTCTTAACATAATCCCATTTAGCCTAGGTGGTTCAATCTTCTCCAATTTGTATTTTCTGGAGCACAGAACTAGCTCAGTCTTGGAAGGATTGATGTTAAGACCTCTAACGGACGCCCAAGAAGAAAACTTGTTAAGCGCTGATTGCATGACTTCGCTGACGGTTACGAGAAATCACATCAAGAATCACCAGATCATCCGCAAAACAAACCACTTTCTTACCCCTCCTTCTCAAACCGCCTGAGGATGCCATTCACAACCAGATTCCGAAGGGCGAAAGCACCCCTCTTTGAGTAGTACCGCGAGACGCCAGTCTCTCAAAATGTACCTCACCTCAGTGCTTCCCTGATCGCATCACTTTCAACAGAATCTATAAATTCGCAAAGTTCATCCAGGACGCTCTCTTGGCCCTTTTAATATTCTCCTTCCTTGTATATATTGAAACTGATCCTATATCTATCACAATCCTCATCTAAGGGTGTACCCTTGGTCCTGTTGAACAACTTTCTAACCTCCCAATGTGAGTTTCCAACTCCGCTGCTCGCCAGCAGGGTTGAGTTCTCAGAACTGCTCAGAGGGCCTTGCACCACTATCAAGCATTCTATCAACATCCGAGAACTCGATTAGCTCCAGGAAGTGATTACCTAGACCTGCCTCTTAGCTGTCCCTAAATAACTGCCAATCTATGCTCTTGAGACTCCTAAAGGAAACCCCCTTTATGGACCTTGCACAAACCAGGCTGAACTAAATCAGGCTATGATCAGAACAGGAGAAGCCCTCATCAACTCTGCCATCCATATTCGCGAGTGTCACATCAATGACCTCCTCCCTAGCCCTTTTCCTGAGGGTGGGTATATTGCCCCTATTGCAAATAAAGAGTCCCTGAGTGGTAATAAAATCAAAAACGGACGGCTCACAACTGACATTAATGTCAGCACTGCCCCATTGGCAGTGATGAGCGTTGGATCGCATCCTTGCCGCAGAACTCTATTCAACCTGGAAGACTCAACCAGTCCTGCCGCTGCTGACTCTGGCGGATCCGTCGCCTTGTAGGCAGCTAGAAGCCACTGCATTCGCCTTTTTAGAACTTGTTTCCAAAACCGAACCATCTACATGAAGATCAGTAAATAACTTAGCCCAATTTTAAAGCCCGGAGCTAAATTTTCAATGAATTTCCGGTCTCTATTAAAGTTCTTCAATTGCCTCAAAATACACTTTAAGAAAGATTACGTTATGATTTTTATTTATTTATTTATTTATATTTTTTTTGTACATTAAAGATCACATGATTCTAGCATGAAAGTCGTACGATTTTTAGTACACTTTTAAGGACATAAAAAATGAAAAATATATATTTGTGTTATTTAGATAACTTATTTAATAAGTTTTTTATTTGTTAACTTAAAAGTTTGCTAAGTGAAAACAATAATTAAAAGAAATAACGAAAAATTTAATATAATCAAAAACTAATATCAAACAAAAGGACTCAAAAACAAAAAAAGAAAAACAAAAAAAAAAAAACAAAAAGAAGTAGACTTTACTTAACCCCAGAACCGTAACTTTAGTCGACTTGACTAACATCGCCTTTAATTTTCATATGCAGGCTTTTTTTAATTGCGCGATCAACTCGCCAGTGTTCTCTTCTATTGAGCATTCATATTTCTTCAGTAAGTATTGTTCTTTTTTTTTTTTAAAGCTATTGTTAGTCGATCAATCTTATATTTTTAATGAAAACGAATTTTTTTGGAGAACGAAAATGCGTTTTAAGAGATTTAATTGATGATTTTAAGCAAATAAAAGTAAGATTTGCGGTTTTTGTCCCAATTAAAAGCATATAATGACAAACTCAATATCAACGAAATGTGGTAAGAGCGTAAAAGAAGAGAACACACGGAAGAAGCGTGCAAGAAATGCAAATAAATAATTAATATATATATTTTTATATTATTTACTTATAATTTAGTTTATTTTCTTTAATATGAACTGAATGTGTGGATTTCAATATTAATTTTTTATTTATTTTTTGGTAATTAAAATAGTTTATCTCAATAGTATCTCCTACAATAGGTTCCTAATACATATTTTAAAAAATTATTTATTCTTTAATAAACAAAAGGTAAATATCTTGCTTAATTTCTATTCAAAACAAGTTAAAAAGCTACTTTTAACAATACAATTGACAATTTGTACATAGGCTCGGTAAAAATCGGTTGTAAACGCATGTTAGTCGTTTCGACTAATGGTTAGTGTTTACCTGAGTTGGGTTTATTGCATTGAATTTGTAATGCATTATCGTTTTCATTACAACTAAACGACTTAGCGTTAATGCAGCAATATTGCTGCCACTACTAGTGGCAGATGGAAATAATTAACTACTAACTCAAACAATTTTAGTCGTAGTGGAAATTGATTGCACTAACTGAAACGATTTTAGTGGTAGCGGAAATTGAATGGTAGTGGAAATTAAGTGCACTAATTATGAATGATTAATGGTAATGGACTAGAAATCCATTGACACTATAGTGGAATGCAGAATCGGCATTGTCAACAGCAAAATTTATAGAAAAAGTTGATAAAATATTTGATTGCTTTAATAGCGGTTCACTGTATGCTGATAAATGTTACCGATCTGCAGTTCAAGTTAACAACGAGAAGAATATATTTATACAAACATTCCTTGAATACTTGGAGACAATGGAGTTTGTTGATGAAAAGAAGTGCGTATTCCTTTTATGTGAGAAAAAGCTCACCCTAAACCCATTTGTTATTTTTAAAAGAAACTTTAAAGGAACGAAATGATGTCTACTTTATTATGACAAAATCTCTTAATCAGGACAAAGTGAAAAATACTTTTTCAGGAGGTAATGATAACAACCCTTCTGTAGTCGAACTTAATAATATTTTGGTAAAACTTATGGTCTCCAAAATTGTTCAGTCGAGCTCGTCCAGTCACTGTGAATCGAATCAAGATAAGGCAATGGAAATTGAAATAATGGAAATTTATACTGATTTGGAAGAAGTAAAAACGTTACTGAACATAACGAATCAAATCCAAGCGAAGCAAGCAGTTTTGAGTTCGAGTTATCAAATATATATATTTATATATATATATTTGATAGCTCCTCTCATAAACGTAAGATATTTTGTTGGATACGTGGCGTTTAAAGTATATATATATATATATATATATATATATATATATATATATATATATATATATATATATATATATATATATATATATATATATATATATATATATATATATTTGATAACTCGAACTCAAAACTGCTTGCTTCGCTTGGATTTGATTCGTTTATGTTCAGTAACGTTTTTACTTCTTCCAAATCAGTATAAATTTCCATTATTTCAATTTCCATTGCCTTATCTTGATTCGATTCACAGTGACTGGACGAGCTCGACTGAACAATTTTGGAGACCATAAGTTTTACCAAAATATTATTCAGTTCGACTACAGAAGGGTTGTTATCATTACCTCCTGAAAAAGTATTTTTCACTTTGTCCTGATTAAGAGATTTTGTCATAATAAAGTAGACATCATTTCGTTCCTTTAAAGTTTCTTTTAAAAATAACAAATGGGTTTAGGGTGAGCTTCTTCTCACATAAAAGGAATACGCACTTCTTTTCATCAACAAACTCCATTGTCTCCAAGTATTCAAGGAATGTTCGTATAAATATATTCTTCTCGTTGTTAACTTGAACTGCAGATCGGTAACATTTATCAGCATACAGTGAACCGCTATTTAAGCAATCAAATATTTTATCAACTTTTTCTATAAATTTTGCTGTTGACAATGCCGATTCTGCATTCCACTATAGTGTCAATGGATTTCTAGTCCATTACCATTAATCATTCATAATTAGTGCACTTAATTTCCACTACCATTCAATTTCCGCTACCACTAAAATCGTTTCAGTTAGTGCAATCAATTTCCACTACGACTAAAATTGTTTGAGTTAGTAGTTAATTATTTCCATCTGCCACTAGTAGTGGCAGCAATATTGCTGCATTAACGCTAAGTCGTTTAGTTGTAATGAAAACGATAATGCATTACAAATTCAATGCAATAAACCCAACTCAGGTAAACACTAACCATTAGTCGAAACGACTAACATGCGGTTTACAACCGATTTTTTACCGAGCCTATGTACAAATTGTCAATTGTATTGTTAAAAGTAGCTTTTTAACTTGTTTTGAATAGAAATTAAGCAAGATATTTACCTTTTGTTTATTAAAGAATAAATAATTTTTTAAAATATGTATTAGGAACCTATTGTAGGAGATACTATTGAGATAAACTATTTTAATTACCAAAAAATAAATAAAAAATTAATATTGAAATCCACACATTCAGTTCATATTAAAGAAAATAAACTAAATTATAAGTAAATAATATAAAAATATATATATTAATTATTTATTTGCATTTCTTGCACGCTTCTTCCGTGTGTTCTCTTCTTTTACGCTCTTACCACATTTCGTTGATATTGAGTTTGTCATTATATGCTTTTAATTGGGACAAAAAACCGCAAATCTTACTTTTATTTGCTTAAAATCATCAATTAAATCTCTTAAAAACGCATTTTCGTTCTCCAAAAAAATTCGTTTTCATTAAAAATATAAGATTGATCGACTAACAATAGCTTTAAAAAAAAAAAAAGAACAATACTTACTGAAGAAATATGAATGCTCAATAGAAGAGAACACTGGCGAGTTGATCGCGCAATTAAAAAAAAGCCTGCATATGAAAATTAAAGGCGATGTTAGTCAAGTCGACTAAAGTTACGGTTCTGGGGTTAAGTAAAGTCTACTTCTTTTTGTTTTTTTTTTGTGTTTTTCTTTTTTTGTTTTTGAGTCCTTTTGTTTGATATTAGTTTTTGATTATATAAAATTTTTCGTTATTTCTTTTAATTATTGTTTTCACTTAGCAAACTTTTAAGTTGACAAATAAAAAACTTATTAAATAAGTTATCTAAATAACACAAATATATATTTTTCATTTTTTATGTCCTTAAAAGTGTACTAAAAATCGTACGACTTTCATGCTAGAATCATGTGATCTTTAATGTACAAAAAAAAAATATAAATAAATAAATAAATAAAAATCATAACGTAATCTTTCTTAAAGTGTATTTTGAGGCAATTGAAGAACTTTAATAGAGACCGGAAATTCATTGAAAATTTAGCTCCGGGCTTTAAAATTGGGCTAAGTTATTTACTGATCTTCATGTAGATGGTTCGGTTTTGGAAACAAGTTCTAAAAAGGCGAATGCAGTGGCTTCTAGCTGCCTACAAGGCGACGGATCCGCCAGAGTCAGCAGCGGCAGGACTGGTTGAGTCTTCCAGGTTGAATAGAGTTCTGCGGCAAGGATGCGATCCAACGCTCATCACTGCCAATGGGGCAGTGCTGACATTAATGTCAGTTGTGAGCCGTCCGTTTTTGATTTTATTACCACTCAGGGACTCTTTATTTGCAATAGGGGCAATATACCCACCCTCAGGAAAAGGGCTAGGGAGGAGGTCATTGATGTGACACTCGCGAATATGGATGGCAGAGTTGATGAGGGCTTCTCCTGTTCTGATCATAGCCTGATTTAGTTCAGCCTGGTTTGGTGCAAGGTCCATAAAGGGGGGTTCCCTTTAGGAGTCTCAAGAGCATAGATTGGCAGTTATTTAGGGACAGCTAAGAGGTAGGTCTAGGTAATCACTTCCTGGAGCTAATCGAGTTCTCGGATGTTGATAGAATGCTTGATAGTGGTGCAAGGCCCCTCTGAGCAGTTCTGAGAACTCAACCCTGCTGGCGAGCAGCGGAGTTGGAAACTCACATTGGGAGGTTAGAAAGTTGTTCAACAGGACCAAGGGTACACCCTTAGATGAGGATTGTGATAGATATAGGATCAGTTTCAATATATACAAGGAAGGAGAATATTAAAAGGGCCAAGAGAGGCGTCCTGGATGAACTTTGCGAATTTATAGATTCTGTTGAAAGTGATGCGATCAGGGAAGCACTGAGGTGAGGGTACATTTTGAGAGACTGGCGTCTCGCGGTACTACTCAAAGAGGGGTGCTTTCGCCCTTCGGAATCTGGTTGTGAATGGCATCCTCAGGCGGTTTGAGAAGGAGGGGTAAGAAAGTGGTTTGTTTTGCGGATGATCTGGTGATTCTTGATGTGATTTCTCGTAACCGTCAGCGAAGTCATGCAATCAGCGCTTAACAAGTTTTCTTCTTGGGCGTCCGTTAGAGGTCTTAACATCAATCCTTCCAAGACTGAGCTAGTTCTGTGCTCCAGAAAATACAAATTGGAGAAGATTGAACCACCTAGGCTAAATGGGATTATGTTAAGACTATCTGATGGGGCCAAGTTTTTAGGAGTTGTCTTAGATAGGAAACTGGATTGGAGGGAAACCACCATTTTGATGATGAATAAGGCCTTCAACGCTTACTATACGGTTAGAAATGCCATTGGTAAGAGATGGGGGTTTTCGCCCGGTGGTGGTGAAGTGGGATCTATGACTATGGTTTATACCTGTCCTTACTTATGACTGTATCGTATGGTGAAGAGCTCTGAGAAATGCCAGTAGAAGAAGGCTTTTAGATAAGGTGAGCAGGTATGTCTCTGGCCACATCTGGTTCCTTCAGAAGTACTCCTCAGGCAGCGCTGGACATTATCCTAGGCTTAACATTTCTGGTGGTTGCGGCGGAGAGGAGAGACTGCTAAGAGGATTTTGGAAGAAGACCTAGCTAGAGCTCTGGATTTTCGACATTTGGTTATTATAGACGGCTGGGCTGGGGTGCGCATTTGGTGATCCGTACGGATTGCTACGGACTACAGGGTCATGGAATGCGACTTCAGCAGGAGTCCGTCGGCAGTATTTCCCAACAGAGTCTTGGGGAAGTTGTTGATAGACTGCTGAATAGCCATGCTATCTTCACAGATGGCTGTAAGACCAAGGAGGGTGCGCGGGTCTACCTTGTAGACAGTGGACACTAAATTGTCCTCTAGACTCCCGGACGGCCTGCAGCTTTTTACAGGCTGTGATCGTTGCCATCCTTAGAAACCTGAGCGTTTTCATGACGTGGTTGCTGAAGGGGATGGCGTGGTCTTTTATATAGACCATCTGGTAGCTATCCAGGCGCTGGACTAGACGCCATTTCAGCGCAAGGCTGCTTGTATTGTGGAGAAGTACCCTCACGTCGTTCCTGGATGTGTGCAGCTTCAAGCTGTGCTGGGGTTGCGGGGCATACTGGCGGCTAAGTGCATTGAAATGCCGGATGCGTATGTAAGACCATCGCTTGGTTTCTTCGGGAGCTTAATAGATAGCTAGACTCGTCGTAGAATAACTGCAAGGCCTTCACGCTGCTTCGGTCTAAACTTGGACTGCTCTATGACGGAATGGATCCTTAATCTGAGGATGGAATCTCTAAGGATTCTGATAGGTTTTGTGACTAGGCATTGCGCTCTAAGCACAAGGACGGGGATATGGGATGCAGGCACCACAAAATTCTGCCGAGTTAGCGGCGATACGGGGGAAGCTAGAGACTGGAACATATATATTTATTTATTTGAATAGCAAGTAAGACCAAAAATTTATGCATATATAATCAAACAACAATATAAATTTACACATAACGTATAAAGGAAAGTAAAAAGATAAAGAATTTAATTTACGAATAGATTTAAGACAAAAATATACATGGCGATTAGTTTCATAAGTTGTGCTTTAAATTGCCTTGCGTTACTTAATAACTGACAATATCCCCTGTCACTGCCAGGCTCTTTATGGGCGCAGACAGAGGTTACTGCGCAAGGGCTTTTTTTATGGCCTGGGCGAGGTGGGCGTCAGCTAGGATACGTGACCTGGAGGGTTATTTAGCACGTTGGTGGTGGGCTCTACGTGATGTCCGGTATCTATTTGGGCGTCTGTTTTTGTGACTACTTCTTTTCTTTTGTATAGGCTTTTTAACTCTTTACTTCCTGCCGTCTCTTTCTTGCCTCTTTCCTTCCCTTCTCTTCCTTCTTCTTTTCTCTATTTTTCTATCAAGGGAAAGGTCTTTCCACAATGGGCCCTCTGTGGTCTCTTGATAAAGCACTTCCGTACCGGAACAATTCGTTAAATATTTGTTTAAATATTTGCGGTATATCATTGTGCTACAACTTGCAAAAAATAATTTTAAAAAATACAACATATGTTGTGCTCTTGTTCTTATTAATCAATCAAAAAAAAAAAAAAAAAAATTCGTTTTGCTTGAAAAATGTTAAGAAAAAGGTAATATTAAAAAAATATTTATGATTAAAATCATTAAGCTAATGTAAATAATATGAAGATCGAACGGTTATTATTTGACCGATTTTAATCGTTTTTTTGGTTTTGTCGAATATGGTTTTTTGAAAATCTTCATTTTTCGAATACCGAATAAACCGGTTTGCTTATCACGAATAACCGGATAATTTAAATAAGTATAATTTTTATACGTTTGTATATTTTTGTTATTTGAAAATATGCTCATCGTTTAACTATTTGTATAAATTTAATTATTTTTGTATATACGACAACCTTGTACGTGTCACAAAGAAGGTGAAAACCAAGGTAGATCGAAAAATATATGCACTTTTAAGCAAAAATAACCTTTTCTCATCTTCTGGATGAAAGGTCACAAACCCTCAAATGCCGGTTCCGCACGGCAGACGTATTAGTTAGTGAAGTTTTTTACAGCGTAAGTACACATACCCAGTCGCTAGTAATGTTGTGAGGTGATATCGCTGTTTAAAATTCTCAGATTGTGTGGCCTCAGATTGAACCGACGACTTCTTGGTTGGAAGGTGGGTCCTTACCTAACATACCACAGTGACACATACACTATTAAATACGTGGTGCACAAAGAGTGCTGTTCGGAAATCTAATCAAATTTTCTTG